>PVKM010009060.1:0-37682 GCA_004027735.1 Carollia perspicillata | reverse complement strand
TGTGAACCTGAACTCCCATTTGTAAAATGAGAATGGTGATGATGCCTACTCTATAGTGTTAGATAATATTATATAAAACATGTTTAAAAACAGACCTTAGCACATAAGAATCCATCATTAAATGTTTCTTGATGATGTCCTCATCTACCACTCAAAGAAAGAAGATGATGCTATTGATATAACAGATGCTATTGATATAACATTGCAGGACAAGATTTGAAAAACAGGGTGATGAGGAAGGGAAAGATAAACTCTTCTTGTAAGCTGCTGCCTGATTTTGTCCCATATTCTTTTCTGATACTTCTGACTCTAGACTTCTTAAAGAAAGCAACAGCAACATGAGTTTTCTAGAAAATAAAGCAAGAAGGGCAAAAATGGAGATGAATGTTGGCAGGCAGAGGAAGTGGGGAGTTCAAGGCTCAGGGTAGGAAAGACATAGGGGTTTCTGAACTGCAAGTATTTCCAAAGTAGTAGCAAAGTGGGAGAGGCTGGTGAAAATTGAGACTAGCAAGAAAGGCAGCAGTGAGATTTGGAAGGGCCCTGGATGGTATGCATGGAATTGGAGTTCTGCCTTCTAGGAAATAAACATCCTTTGCATTATTTTAAGTAGTATTATAGCTTGAGAGCTTTTTTTAAATGTAATCATTAAATAGGAGATATCACTATAGATCCTGCTGCCATTAATGAGGTAATGAATAATATAAACAATTTTATGCTTATAAATTCATCAACTTAGAAGAAATGAACCAATTGCTCAAAACCATGAACTACTAAAATGCAATAAAGATGAAATCAGTCATCTAAAATGCCCTGTAGCCATTAAACACATTTAAACTTCCAGCAACTTCTAGGGCTTCATCCTCCCCTGCATTCACCTGGTGAATGGGGAAAGTGAGCAGGTGAAGAAGGCACACCCACATTTAGTGGTCTGGTCTGGAGCTGTATATTTTACATATTGCTTTGTCTCACATCTCACTAGTGGGAATTAGTCCTGTGGCCCTACTTAGATGCAAGAGCTGGAAAACATAGTCTATGCATGGCCCTAGAAAGAGGAGAACATGGATGGTGGTGAGTGCACAGGGAGAACTCTAAGTTAGAGGGTCACCTCCCAATATTTGAAGTCTAATTAATACTACTAATCACAGCAACCATCACCATCATCACCATCACCATCACCATCATAGTCATCATCATCACTACCATCATCATCATCATCATTGTCATCATCATTTTCTTCATCTTCAGCATCATCACCATTAATTCCATGGCAGTCCATTGGCAAAAACTAAATACATGGCTTGTACTGGGTTGAGCAGTATCCCTTCAAAATTTGTCTTCTTGGAACCTGTGAATTTGACCTTATTTGGAAATAGTGTCTTGGCCTACTTACAATGTTGAAGAAAGTAAACAAAATCAAAGAAATTTTTTGCTCAATTTTTCTTAAATCATATGGTAGTTCTATTTTTAATGTTTTTGAAGAATCTCTATAGTATTTTTCCTAAAGACTGTACCATTGCACTCTCCAACAGTGTTCAAGGTTCTAATTTCTCTCTATCCTCACCCACATTTGTTATCTTTTGTTTTTTAATAATAGCTATTCTAACAGGCATGGGGTGATATCTCATTGTAATTTTGATTTCCACTTCCCTAATGATTAGTAAAGATGAGCATCTCTTCATATACCTGTTGGCCTGTTATGTGTCTTATTTGGAGAATGTTTATTCAAGTCCTTTGTCCATTTTAAAAATCAGGTTTTGTTTGTTTTTTGATATTGAGTTGTAGGAGTTCCTTGTATATTTTTAATATTAATTATCAGTTATATGATTTTAAAATAAGTTCTCCCATTTTGCAGGTATATAAGTTGCTCTTTCTACTTTGTAGATGGTTTCCTTTGCTGTTTAGATACTTTTTAGTTTGAGATTGGTGCAATTTGTTAATTTTGCTTTAGTAGCTTTTGCTTTTTTCTGTCACACCCAAGAAATCAGTACCAAGTCCAACGTCATGAAGCTTTTCTCCTTTGTTTTCTCCTGGGAATTTTACAGTTTCAGGTCTAACATTTAAATCTTTAATCAATTTTGAGTTGATTTTTTGTATAGTATAAAATAAGAATCCAATTATATTATTTAACATGTGGATACTCAGTTTTCCCAGCACAATTTTTTGAAGAGACTGTCCTTTCTTTGTTGTGTATTCTTTCACTGTTGTTGAAAATCAGTTGACTGTATATTTGTGGATTTATTTATTGGGTCTTTATTATTTTCCTTTGATCTTCTGGGTATAAGCCCAAAAGAATTGAAATGAGGATCTCAAAGAGATGTTTGCATTCTCATGTTAGTTGCAGCACTAATCACAAATACCAAGATACGGAAAAAAATTTTCATTGGCAGATAAAGAATATGTGCTATATACATACAATGGGATATTTTCAGCCTTGTAAAAAGTTCTGTTATTTGTGAAAATATGGGTGAAGCTCAAGGATATTATGCTAAGAGAAACAAGCCAGTCACAGGACAAATATTGTATAATTTCACTTATACAAGATACATAAAGTAGTCAAACGTATGAAGCAGAGATTATAACAGTTTTCAGAGGCGTGGGAGAGAGAAACAGGAAGTTGTTTTCAATTTAGTTTTTTGCACAAGATGAGTAAGTTCTAGAGATCTTCTGTACAGCAAAGCACCTAGAGCTAACAACACAGTATTGCTCACTCAAAACCCTTTGTTAAAAGAGCAGGTTTCATGTTAAATGTTCTTACCATGCACAAAGAAGGTAGAACACAGGAAACACTTTGGAGGTGATGGATATGTCTATTTCCTTGATTTGTGTGATGATAACAAAGGTATTTCTATGTGTCCAAACTCTTCAAATTGTGTAGGTGTACATTGAATATTTGCAGTTTATTGTATGTCAATTATACCAATAAAGCTGTTAACATTTTGGTTTGGGCTTGGGGTCCTAAAATTTCAGCCCGGAGCAGGGGTAGGATCTGAGGATAATAGTGGTTGTATCAGTGGAAGGGGAGGGTCATTGAAATCTAGTTAAAATAAGGTCATAATTGATTAGAATAGGCCCTAACTCAATGAATACTGTTTCTATAAGAAACGTGGACACAGACAGAGACTGCAATGTGCAGACTCAGGCAAATCCTGGAGTTTTTCCGCCCTAAGTAAGGAATGCCAAGTATCACCATGGATCATCAGCAAACAGCAGAAGCTAAAGAGGCAAGGAAGGCTCCTTCCTGCTGATTCCTTAATTTTGGACTTCTGGCCTTCGGAATTGAGACAAGAACTTTCTTTTGTTTAAAGCCATCATGTTTGTGTTACTTTGTATAGCAGCCACAGGAAACTAATCCATGGCTCCACCAGCATTTGATGGGTGTGGACGGGCCACACGGATGGAGAGCTTCACCAGTTACCTCCAACGTTACCCTTCTGTTGCACTCTTGGGGCTACCCTAGCAATCTTCCTGCCTCCTTCTCCCTGAACTCCCTGTGATTCACCAAAACTCCCCTTTATGTTCATGAGTGCACATCTCTGCAGCTTGGGTGTGTGTTCTAGGGTGCAGACTAAACTAGTGATTGTAGGAGATATAGCTCATCCCCATAGAGACAAGAACATCACAAGGTGTCATGGAAACTGCAGAGGCAAAAATTAAACATGAATCACAGGCTTGTTGTACACAGGATATGTGCACATACACGCACACACACATACTCACCCACCTCTGGCAACAGTTGCATAGAGTTCAACTGCATTTACACAGGACATGGCCGTCATGTGGGTGCACAGCCCTGTGAGCCATGTTCAGAAAGTATGTCATAGGCTAGTGGCCTGGCCCAAGGGCTGTAGCCAACAGGTTGTCTTCAACTTTGGGCTTTGATTACTGGGTCCACAGTGTTGCCATCTATTAACTCATGCCTTCCTATAGCAAACTATTTGAATCGATGTCGAGTATAAAGGCTTTTAGGACTGCAATCCATATTTCATTTCCTGCCATAAAATAATAACTTGAGAAATGCAGAGAAATACACTGTTAACAATTTAACATTCACTTTCAATAAATAGGAGGCATTTTACAGGGAATTGCAGCCTATTATGGAGATCACAATTTGTGCTCTGTGCCAGAAAAATGTATTCTCAATTTCACTGCACCTTCTACTCCGTTACAAAACCCGTAACTTCCTTTGCATTACAGATTCTCATTATGATAGATTAGCAAATCTAGTGTAAAAAGTCCCGTTGAACACAGCATGCACCATTTTCAATGAAGATGCCAAAACATGTCAGCCTTCCCTACAGTGACGGCAGAATTGAAATTGCCCTTCATTTATATGAGACAACTCTAAATGCTGAAATACAGGTTATCACACATTCAAAATGATCCTGCCCATGCACTTTCCCTGCTAATTTATGCTTTCTGCAGTTCCCGTTGCAGCAAGTGTCTCCTGAACTTTACAGAAAATACCAGTACTGGAATCTTGAAATTAAATTTCATCAAAGCAACACCACAAAGCCTTTGCCTGTTAAGATCTTTTTCAGTGCTCTTATGACTTGCCTTTATGACAGATAATCTGCACCCATCTGTCATCTGTTCTGAAATTCAGACCTAATAAGACATACGGCTTCAATGGTACAAAGGCAGCAGTCTCATTCATCTTATAGGTAAAGCAGTAATAAAAAGAGGTCAGGTGATAGAAACACTAGTGCTTCCGTGAATTAGAATTAGAGGTAAGGAATGAGTTGGCTGTTTATTTTGTTGGTTACAAAAGGGGCTTTTTTCTTACATCCAAGTAAAAGGTGATATTCAGATACCAGAGAGTCCTTCACAGGAAGAGAAAAAAGTGAATTAAACTTTAAAATGTATCATTGGGCCTACAAAGAAATTCCCAGATCAAGTCACAGACATTCTATGTTAATGAGGAAGCTAAAGCAAATATGAATTTAATTCTTATATTCCAGAGCATACTTTGTGAAATAAAGTAAAAACATACGAAAGCAATGAATTCCCTAATAAAGAAATACAGTTATTTTACATGTCTTCACAGTTTACAGGTAAACGGGGTAGAGTGAAAGAAAATGGGGGAAGTTTAATTTATTTAATTCCCAATGCAATATACACATAGCATTCCTGTACCTTGATATTACAATGCAAATACCATTTATTTGATTGAATTCCCTTAAAATGTGGAATTGAAAACAAGCTGTTTTTACATTCTTGCTGTCTTTATGAGTTAAGTCAGTCTGTACACTTACTTTCTGTCAAGGTGGAGATTGTGAAATATTTCCCCATGGGATGCAAAGGGCAGTGATAGAAAGAAGGAATGAGCGTGGCCTGGCACTGAGGAGGGTCTGGGCTAAGGAGACCAACCAGAAGTGGAGGTCAGGATGACACTTTTCACTTCTTGGTTTAAAGATGACCCTGAATTTGGCTTTTCCCCCTTGAGCCTGTGCTTTCCTACTGTCCATACTGTACGTTAAAATGACAGGACTCCAAGCAAGTCTGTGCAAAGGTCACATAGTCTTGTCCACCTTCACCAAAATCTTTCGTAAGTCAAGGCTCGACTAAGATGGTGATCTGATCACATCAGTCTATGAGAAATAGCTAAAAAGGCTTGAGGAAGGGTTCTCAAACCCTGTCACCAAAATCTGCCCAGCCGTTATGTAATGGGAAGCAGCATTATTCTGGGTGATTATAAAAGCAGAAGAGCCATTGACAAGAGAAAGTGACGGGCAGGAGAGTTCCAGATGACTGTGGGAGGAGCTTCCTCACACTCAGAGCTGTTGCATGCAAAGTGGTGGTTGCAGGAGGAATTGGGTTCCCTGGCTTCAGAAGAGTGGAATGGAGTCTGGGTGATGGAGATCCCATGTTTGGTGTGATGTGAGTTCTAAGATTCTTGCATTCTGAAGGGAGGGAGAAGTTCTGCATGCTGGCAAACACTGTGGGGTTCTTGGAATCCCAAGATGTACTGATTTGGACATTGGTTTAGGAAGTCGGATGCACCAAGTAGTGGAGCAGGAATATGCACTGGCAACAAGGCATCTCTCAGGTGAAGGCAAAAGAGACCTGACTCTAATTTTTGGCTCCATCCCCACTCATGTCATCACTACATAGACTTCTAATCACTAACGCAGGCCATTCTGAAATATGGTCAATGACATCTCACAAGTGGCTTAAAGAAAATTGGGTGACTGAGCTAGAATGTCCCTGTGCTGAGTCAGAACAGGAAGTGCACTGAAAGTAACATCAGCCTTGGGGTTAGTGAGATGCGAGCTGGAACCCCCACTTCGTACTCACTGAATATGAGACCTTAAGAAAGTCACTTAACCCCTCTCAGCCTCCCTTTCTCCTCTAGAAGAGTGAGAATAAAACTCTCCCACAGACTTATTATGAAAATTAAATATCCCTGGTACATCTGAGGCACTCAATAATCAACATTATAATGGGGTTAATTGAGAATGTCATATGTTATTGAATGTTATTGAAGTCTTTGCACAGAAAAGGCTTCCTAAGCACTTTCTAGGTGCCACTTGCTTTATCATCAGCCACTCACACCAGTCACCAAAGAAACTGTTCAATACCCATGAGGAAAGATGTCCCAGATACAGCCTCTTCTTAGAGTTTGGAGTTTCACAGTAATCTTTCTTTAAAATCCTGCTGACCAAGAGAACCCAAGAATACTCGAACACTCTGTTATGATCTGACCAGAGCACACAGCCAGCATTCTAATTTTTCCAGCAGCCTCACAAGATAAAAAAGCTGGCTGCCCACTTTTAAAAGTGCTCTTAAAAACAAAGTTCATTCATTGTGTGGAAAGTCCAGAGATTTCCTATATATCCCCTGTCCTCACACATACACAGCTTCCCCCACCATCAATGTCTCCCACCAGAGGGTACACTGATTACAATAATGAAGCCACAACCTAGACTGTCACCCAGAATCCATAGTTTAGATAAGGTTTTACTCATGATATTGTACTTTCTATGGGTTTGGAAAAATGTGTATTGGCAGGTATCTGCCACGCCCACTGTCACAGAGAGCAGTCTCATTCGCCTAAAAATGCTCTGTGCTCGGCCTCCTTACCCCTCCTCCCACCCAACACCTGCAAGCCACCAATCTTACTGTCTCCATAGTTTTACCTTTTCCAGAATGTCTTATAGGTGGAATTATACAGTAGGCAGCCCTTTCAGATTGGCTTCTCTCGCTTAGTAATACGCATTAAAACTTCTTCCATGTTTTCATGGTTTGATAGCTCATTTCTTTTTAGTACTGAGTAATATTCTATTGTCTTGATGGACCACAGTTCGTTTATTCATCACCTACTAAAAGACATCGTGATTGCTTCCAACTTTTGACAATTATGAATAAAACTGCTATAAACACTTGTATGCAGGTTTTGGTGTGGACATAAATGTTCAACCTCTGGGGGTGGATACCAAGGATCTTGACTACTAGAAGGTAAGATGAGAGTATATAAGAAACTACCAAACTCTTTTCCAAAGTGGCTGCACCATTTTGCATTCCCACCACCAAGGAATGAGAGTTCTTGCTGCTCCACTCCCTTCTCAGCATTCAGTGTCATGAGTGTTCTGGCTTTGGGCCATTCTAACTGGTAATGGTGATACTCGTGCTTTCGGTTTGCACTTCCTGATGACCTATGATGTGGAGCATCTTCTCACATGCTTGTTAGTCATCTGTTCATCTTCTTTGGTGAGGTGTCCAGGTCTTTTGTTCATTTTTTAAAATCAAGATGTTCATTTTCCTGTTGTTGAATTTTAAGAGTTCTTTATTTATTTTGAAAATATAGTTCTTCATATATTTTGGATAGTTATCCTTTATCAGATGTATCTTCTGCAAATATTTTCTTCTAGCGTGTGGCTTGTCTTCTCATTTTCTTGACAGTTTCTTTCACAGAACAGAAGTTTTAAAATTTATCAGCCCTCCCCTTTAAGAAATATGAACTCATGGGAAATTTTTAAATATGGCTTTGATTTTCCACCTTCTGTAGTCTTGACCGACTGACAGCTTTGATGGTGGTGGTCACTGTCAAAGACAGTCCTGCTCCTTACATCCCAACTCCAGTGGAGATCCCACTCAGACTGGATATGTCCCTGTGACCCCCCAGGTGCACAGTGAGAATGGCCCTCTACAGGTGCCCTGCCAACACCCAGCCCACACATCCACCTGGATTCAGAGGATTCAGCATGCTGATGGGAATGCAGCCTCCAGCTGTTAGACCACATCAGACTGAGAGAAAGAACAGTAGAGTGTCATTACTGGCACAGAACCTAGGTGATTATGCCTGTCCTCAGTATGACAGCACTGATTAAACAGTAATTACTTCCTCAAAAGGCTGAATTAAATAATCAAGTAAGCTGCAGGTTATACAATTACAATGGTTATCTAACACTTAATGAAATACTTTTGTACACACTGATGTGGCAAGTCTTTGCTCTATCTCAAGGCAGCCCTGTTACCGTAGAATGACTTTCCTACAAGGATCTAAGAATCCAATTGTCCATCTATAGTCCTTTTGTAGGACCAAATCATTAGGGGGAAATGAGCCCTGTTTCTAATCCTCTGGCCCAGACCGTACTATGTGTTGGCACCAGCCCAGCCCTGCCAAGCAGCAATGACACAAACCACCATCTGGTGGACCTCTGGGCAACCAAGACCCAAGTGACCAGAAAAGGAGGACAGGTGCCAAAATCAGAACACTGTTGTTCTCTGTAGGATCCTGACCACTAGGTGAACACACAGGACGCTGTAGAGGACACATCTCAGCCTCAGGCACCCTGGTAAAAAGAAAGAAAGAAAAAGTGAGTACCAGAAAGAGGTGGTATCTTTAGCAACCATATTGCTGGTTCAGGGGCCTCAGTCTTCTTGTGTCAAACTCCTGGGACAAAGCACTCAAGGCCACATTCAGGTTTGACTTGCTGCCTGTGGCCAGCCCCATTTCTTCTCTTCTGGAACTCTCTGAAGGATAGGTAACAGTAATGTCTGGAAAGGGCGAACATCTTTGTCAAAGACAGAGCACCTACCCTGAGATTGGCTCATCTGAATGCACATCACAGGAAGGTATAAGCATGTTCATTCATAAGACCAGGAGCACTGAAACTACTCAGAAGGCTGTTAATTACACACGCACTGGTCACATTTCCCTGTGACCCAGGATTATTAAATAAATAGATTGGGCAAGACAATATTATGGTAATATTACCTCTTAATAAAGATGTCCTATACTCCTTCTACTTCCATGGAAAGATTGGACATTAAAAAATGAAGTCGAAACTCAACTGTGAGGAGTGTTTACACTTCCAGGGGAATTTTCTGGGAGTTTGGTACTGTTGCTTCCCTGATTTAGCATTAAGATAAACAAGCTTCCCTTCTCCACCCCCAGCAGTCAGGCTGACTGTGAATAATAAAACCCATTGACAATGCAATTTCTAACCTCATGGTCTTATCATGAATATTCACTATCTAGCTGGGAGCTGGCAGGGCTGCCTGCCTCTCTGCTTCTCTCCCTGCAGAAGCCTAAGCCATTGTTAGGAAACTGTTGCCATGGCAACAGAGGGCCACAAAAAGTAAAGAAACCCACAGTCACCTACACAAAACACACTGTATCTGTGGGTTAATTAAAAGGTTCTGTGCTCAGGGGTCACCTTGTAAACGAGAAATGTCAGTCAGAAACCCATGGTCAAAAATGGTGTCTCTAAACAGCCCCAGAGACTCCCAGCCACATGGCACATGGCAGGTGCTGGCGGTCCCCAGAGCCCAGTCTGCTGCTCCCTAGGTGAGGACCTCACCGGTCATCTTAACTTGTTGATGCGGCCGTCAAATTAAAGGGACTAAATCTATTTTTTACCAGTAGGCACATAAAGCAGTGAACTAGAGTGATTGATTACATGGAAGCCACTTTCCTCAGATCCTGATTTAGATCTCATGTCATTTGTAATTGAAATCATTCCCAAAGCTCATAGGTTGAAAGGCTGCAGGGAAGGGACATTGGCAATTTCAGGCTAGCTCTCTGGGTCCCGGAATGTGGTAGAATACCATCAGTCTAAACAAGGCTAGGCTGGGACAAGTACTCTTCTTGGACCTTAATCAGTAGAAGCCACATTACACTGGATTTTTGAATAGGTTGACTCTTAAGTTTCTCTAATATACTGAGTATCCTCAAGACCACGGAGTCGAATCTTGCCCCAAAATGAACTAGCTCTTTGTTATCCTGCTCCGACAGAACTCTGCAGTCACACCTCACACAGCATACTCACGACCAACAGAAGAGAGCCTGGATTCCTCCCCTGAAGCTGAACTCAGGCCCTGCAGTAATCCACAGACGTTGTGCAGGAACAGAAAGTGAAGTGCCCAGAGAAGCTAAGGCAGCCACAAAGAGCTGCCAGAATTTTATGCAGGAGTCCAACACTCACTGAAGAAATGCCACAGCCACAGGAAACAGCAGACTCGGAAGACCAAAAACTTCACTGTGACCTGTCTGGGACTCCCAAAGGACTGACCCATGAATTCCTGGCCCACCCACCCACCTATGTTATCATCCTAGCATCAGAATCTCCCTGTGACCTTCCGGATCAAAACAGTCCCACATCTAAAGTCATCCGGGGAGTGTTTGGTGGGGCAACGATTCCCTGAAATGGGCTCATTCGTGATTCCTCTTCTTCCCAATGGCCAGGGCTCCTTTGGTGGGAAATGGGAAAAATAAGCTGAAGGTCTAGATTCATACTTGTGTATACACTCAGCTCAACCCTAGCCTCTGTGTGGCCTGTAGCAAGTGCCCCCCATATTTCTGCATTCCTGTTTCATCATCCTATGAAGCAAGAGCAACAATATTTTATAAAGTTAGTATGATGATTAAATAAGCTAATGTGTGCAAATTCTTGGAAAGATGTTTGGAGTCCCAGAAGCCCTCAGTAAACATGGGATTGAATACCATAACAGTGCCTCAAAATGGAACTTTATTTGGAAATGGCATCTTTACAGATGTAATCATGGTAAGCTGAGCTCACCAGAATGAGCCCCAAACCAATATGACCAGTGTCCTTTTACAAAGGGGAACTTAGACAAAAAGGCAAACACATGTAGAAGGAAGACGATGTGAAGACATACCATGTAAAGATGGAGGATGGAGTGGTGCAGCTACAAGCCAAGGAATGCCGGAGATTGCCAGCAGAACACCAGAAGCTGCAAAGAGGCAAGAACGATCACCCTGCAGGTTTCAGAAGGTGGTGGCCATGCTGATACCTTGATTTCAGACTTTCGACCTCCAGACCAATGAGATAATATGTTTCTGTTTGGTTAAGCCACTCAGTTTCTGGTACTTTGTTACGGAAGCCTTAAGAACTAATACAGTATATTCATCAAAGCATGTTAATAAGGTTAAAGCATTTTACCCTTAAAATGCCAGTGGCATTTTTTTTCAGTCCTGAGCAGGCAGGAACCCCAGTTCTTTCCTTTCTGTGCCTTCACCAGCTGCATTCCAATCAGTGAGGACACGAGAGAGTCTGGGACACATGATATTGATGTTTTAGAGTTTGGTACATAACTCAGGGTTTCAAGAATCACTTCCACCCACTTCCCATCAGCTCTGGCTAAGTCACATATGATACATGGCCACATGGGGGTGGGAAATGGAGTTTCCAGTGCTCCTTGTTTAAATTTTTCTATTATGACTATTATTTAGTGAATGAGAAAATGATGCAGGAATTAATTCATGCCAAAACCAATAGCTTAAACACATACCATGCAATGATTAATGTTGGACAGAATAAGCCTATTGAGAAGAAGGGGCCTCCCTGAAGTATCTGGGCAGAATGTTCCAAGAGACTTGCTAGGGATGTTCACAACTGAGCAGGCTGTGCACTGGATTTTGGGCTCTCTGTTAGAGAATTAGGCTTTCAATGAACGGTTTCATTGTTGCCTACAGCCTCTGGCAGTTAAATTGTCATTTCTCTAGCTGCTACAAGGGTTGGGTCATCTGTCTATCTGGTGGGTACATTAGTATTTTTTTACTCATAACAGAGATAAATTGGCAAGAAATTCATGACTGATGTAAACCTTTTTGTTAAAAATAGCCATTCATCACTGACTGCCTTAGAAGTTACAGCCAAGCCATGTATCTTCTGAAATAATTTGAAGCACAAAGATGCAGCTACTTATCAATTAATTTAAACTCCAGTGGGAGTTTTGCATATACAGGGATTTTAGGATTTGCTCTAATTGATTGAATTTAGACTACTCTACAAATGAATTCCCAGATCCAGGTTATATATATTCACAAAGCTGAGACTTCATACAGTTTTCTTGGCAGAGTGAAAGAATATATTAAAATCTGGACTTCTTATGTGTTTCCCAGAAGAAATCAGCAGTCAGTTTCTTCTACCATGAAAATTAATCCAGGAAGTAAATGAACATAATGTAAAAAAATTATTCTGTTGAAACAGGCAGGTACTTTAACACCAACAATCCCTAACAAGGCTCTGGCCATGTCATAGTGAGGCTCTCCAAAAAATATGTCAAATCTTAGCAAATCAAATTTGAAACAGGCCATACGAGATTTCCAGTAAGCTCTTGTAGGGATCAAAATGAAGATTTATAGCAAAGAAAATAAATTTGATTTCTAAAATGACTTTTTGTAACATTGCATTAATGACCTTCAGGGAAATTCTTCTCAGGAGGAATATTAGGTCACAGGGTATTCAATCAGTGAAGCAACATTGCAGTAGGGAACTTGCAAATTAAAGATAGCACCATTGGTCTCAAATCAATATGAGGTAAGACCACAGAGATAAAGTTCCCAAAATATAAAGCAGAAATCAAGACTAATTTGATTTGACTTATGTTACTGATTTTATTTGATTTGATTTATGTTTGATTTAGTGACCTAAATATCATGAGACCTTATTCCAAAA
Source organism: Carollia perspicillata (assembly GCA_004027735.1). NCBI lineage: Eukaryota > Metazoa > Chordata > Mammalia > Chiroptera > Phyllostomidae > Carollia > Carollia perspicillata. The sequence continues at coordinate 24,759 of PVKM010009060.1, read as the reverse complement.
ATTCTATAGATAAATTAGTGGGCAGAGAAGTGAGGTAAATAATTCTAAAGAAGGACAAGAAGAAAAAGAAGGAAGAAAGGGAAAAGGAGGAGTAGGAGGGGAAGGAATGAAATGTCTAAATTTGTTTCCCAAAAAAGTAGTTATAAATAGTCCAATGATGTTGAAATTGTGTTTTGATCAGGACTGGAAACTGGCAGAAACACCCCACCTTATCCTGATTTGCATGTAACAATCATCAGCCTGGAAGCTTCACAAGGCCCTGGACACCTGGGCCAAGAGCAAATCTAGTGACTCACTCTCTCCACCTTCAGTGGCCTTGGGCTGCTGCTTACCCGCCTGACCGAACCAAACCCAAAAACAAAGAGGGGGCCTCTACCCAGAGGTAACTGCAGACCATCCAGCCCAGAGACTCATAGCTGCAGACTCCTCAGGTCCTGTAGAAACCAGAGCCTAACCTTGACCCCTGCACTCCACCCCTGGACCTGGACACACATAGAAGACTCATAGGCTGCAGGTCTAGTCACATGGCTGTCACTTTATCTCTTTAATGGGAGAGAAAAATTGAATCTGGGCTCATCCCCAACCCCCAGCAAGGTTGCAGAAATGGAAATTGTTGACCATTTGCTGGAAGCAAACACAATCTAGTGTATGTTTGGTAACGTACAAGGAGCCTAGCTTGGCACCTACAAGAGAGTCAGTGCACTTGGGCTGCTGGGGAAGTTACATCACAACACAAGAGAAATCTGATGTTCAGGAACCCAACTGTTAAAATTCAACCAACAGCTGACCAGGGAGGTCACAAGCTGCTCCTGCCATCTCTGTATCTGGGTTATTGTGAGAGCTAAGAGATACTTTATAATTAATGTGGGTTGCAGTTGTACCCAGCACAGAAAACTCCTTGATCCAGGAAGGAGACCAAGTCAGAACATGTGCATTATGTTCCATGGAAACAGAAGAGAAACAGCTCAGGGAACATGATGGCTATCTCTATAAATTTTCCCCAGAGCCTCCCTTCCTGTCATGGGTCCCATGGGTAAAATCCAAAGGTCTCTGGACAAAATCAAACAGGTTGCTAAAACAATGTGAGTAGTCAAGTGGGTGGTCCATACAAAGAATAAAATATTTCTTGAGATAATGGAAAAAAAGCTCTTTGGAAAAGCAGGTGGCCACGGCAGCCAACAGGCACAATATTGAAATCATGAAAAGAAAGTTCTTTGGATTGCATGTTAACCAGCTCCAGAATTTCCCAAACACCAAACAGCCCTGTTAGCAGTTAAATAAGACCACTTAGGAGGCAAGGGCATGGTACAGAGCCCTAGCAAGTTTTCAATTATTACTAGTATTCTTCTAGAGCTGCAGAGCTCCGAAGATACTTTGCACACGTTATTCAATGTTGCAAAGATGTCTGAGGGAAGTCACAGCCACTGGGCAGAGTTGATGCAGCCCCACTCCCTGACCTATTTGCAATACTGTTTGGATGAGGAATGGAAATGGCCCAAGGTAGGCGCTGAGCTGACACATGCTCAACACATAGCCTCAGACAAGCAGAATTTGGACTGAAAGCAGTTTATGGTTCTGTGAAAGATGATACCACCCTCCAAAGATGGATTAGAGTCGGTCCAGAGAATGACAAAAGCTTCTCCTTCACACATTCTCACCTGCCTTTTTATTATCTTGTGTCCTGTATCATCCAAATGTCATCTGTCACAACCATCTTTACATAACTGCCCAAGTCCTGATCACCTCCCCTTTATAGATGGCCCCTGGTTAGAGCATACATTATAAATGCACATGCCTCGTGTCTGTATAAGGAAGCAAAGCAAGTACAGCTGATCTACTGCTCAGCAGCACAGGGTGCATTGTGCATTACGAATGGCTTGCTCTGTACTCTCAACAGCCATCACGCAAACATTGTCACATAAACAGGAGGCCTGAAAGTATGTGCTACATCCCAACAAAGTCAGATGAGGTATCCTCATTCCACCTGAAGGACCCACCCCAAATAGAGCTGCGTATCTATCTCTCCTACAGGATTTAGAAAAGAGCTCTAAAATGCGTTTTGCATGCCCGATTTTAATGTTAGAGGGTTACAAATTAGCCTTGCTAAAATGCCTTGTTAATCCAAATTGCTCGGCTATTCTGATCATTTTATTTGAGCTGATTGTTTTTGTTTCATTTTTTCCCCCATGAATCAGTGTTGTTTTCATGTAGCAGATGTTCAAGAGTTTCATAAGAAACGGTCTTATGCATGTGCACATGCACACATATTTCCTATAGCTATGGAACAGGATCCAAATATAATCCTGTTTTATAAAATAACTCCGACATTGTTCTACTTAGAAAAAGGTCAAAGGCAGCAAAGAGTGAAGGAAAGTCAGGACAGGGAAACTCTTTGCCAGCAGCTTCCAAGTTACTCTCCCACAGACAGCCAATCAAAGATTCTTAATCCCCAGTGTGCCTCTAAATTGCTTGGAGAGTTTGTGAAAAATTTAGATTTCTGGATCCCACCCCAGAAAGTCTGATTTAGTAGGTCGTGTGTGGCTATAAATCTGATTTTTAGCCAGCACCTTGTATGATTCTGCTCTTGGTCCAAGGAGCTGAGATCTGACCTTGAATGTGCTGTTCTCTTACTCAATGCCCTTTTATCATCCTCTGAAAAGGCAGATGAAACACCCAGACCAGGCCCTGTCTCATCTTCCCCCCACTTCTCAGGTGCATCTCATTTCCAGTCACAAGGAATAGTCTCCTTGACAATATATGCTGAGCGCATTCCTGCTGCTTCTTAGCTCCTGGTTAAAATACCTCTTCCTCTAGGAAGTCATCCCCACCTCTCAGGAGACCACTTTGTTATCTGATCAACAACTTCCCTGACTTCTGACCCTTCCACTGCTTCCTGAATGGCCCCTGGAAATCATTCACATAGTTACTCTAACACAGCTAACTGTGGATTGGGGCTGGCCCCCGACCCAGCCTGAGCCAATCCAAGCCCTACCCTAAGGAAATATGAAACTTAAACCAAGTTAAGGACATCAGTATTTTCTCTGCATGGCTGGCTAAAGGTCCACCCTGTAAAACACTGGGTGTTTAGGACTGATGGGCTGGAAGCAGGGATTCAGGTATACCTGGGATGGAATGATCCAGGTGGCCCGAAGATGGGGAGCAGATGAGGATCTTATGGGGACCTGGGGACCAGGCTTCCTGGGAGGCGGAGAATAAGTGAGTCACCTATAAACACATAGTTCAGTCATGGTGTGAGCAATCAATAAGATTTGATAAGTAAATTTATTAAAGCTCTAAAAAAAGGGGGAGAGTTCCACCGACATGTTTTCACTGTGTGGAGTAGATTAGAGGGGAAAGGGGTTGAAGGTAAGAAAAAAAGGAGATGAGTACCGGCAGACTCTCTTTTTCTCCTGCCTCCATATCTACACCTGTCCCTGCAAGTCTTCCCTGAGGTGAGTTCATTCTTGTCTTCATGTCCCTCAGTGATACACCCTGTATTTATTTGAGGGCTGACATAACAAAGAGCTACAGACTGGTCACTTCAACAACAGAAATTTATTTTCTCACAGTTTTGGAGGCTGGAAGTCCAAGATCAAGATGCCAGTGGGGTTGGCTCCTTCTGAGGGTTTTCTTCTTGATTTATGGATGAATGTCTTCTCCCTGTATCTCTACACCACCTGTCCTCTGCACCTTTCTGTGTCTTAATCTCCTCTTCAATGACACCAGTCATATGGATTATGACCCACCCTAATGACTTTATTTTAACTTAACTGCCTCTGTAAAGATCCTATCTCCAAATACAGTCACATTCTGAGGTGCTGGAGGTTAGGACAATTCAAGAATTTTGGAGAGACACATTTGAGCCCTTGAGACTCATTTGAGACACACCTCAAAATTCAGGTATTAAGTTCTGCTTTTTTGGTTTAAGCTCCTCTAAGTTGGAAGTTCTTCTGCAAACCATACCCTTTCTCACCTTCTCTGTTTCCTAGGGATATCCCCAGGCAGGACTGATTGAGGGCTGTTGATTTGGTGTCCTCTGCTCCCCTGGACTGAGAGCACTTCATCTGCTGGACTGAGTCTCCCCAGGGAGAGCACAGCACTGGCGCGGGCTCAGTAACTGCTGTAAAATCCATGACAGGACATCACTCTCCCATCATCCTGTCATAGGAACTCGAGAGAAGAGAGTCCCTTTAGAAATCTTTGCTGAGATTTGCAAAACATCTCCCTTTGCATCTGGCCCAATTCCTGGTGTTCTTCAGTCCCAAAAAAAGGACTGTTAAGAATGATTGCTTAAATTTATAGATTCAATGCAATCCCTATTAAACTTCCAATGACATACTTCACAGATATAGAACAAAGATTTCAAAAATTTATTTGGAACCATAAATGACCCCACATAGCTGCTGCAATTTTGAGAAAGAAAAACAAAGTAGGAGGGATCACAGTACCTGATACCAAACTGTATTACAAGGCCACAGCAATCAAAACAGTCTGGCATAAGGTACTGGCATAAGAACAGACACATAGACCAATGGAACAGAATAGAGAGCCCAGAAACAAACCCAAGTCTCTATAGTCAATTAATATTTGAAAAAAAAGGGGAAGAAGCATAAAATGGAGTAAAAATAGCCTCTACAGCAAATGGTGTTGGGTGATCTGGACAGCTACATGCAAAAAAAAAAAAAAAATGAAACTTAACCACCAACTTACACCATACACAAAAATAAACTCAAGATGGATAAAAGTCTTAAATATAAGTTGCAACACCATAAAAGTCCTAGATGAGAACATAGGAAGGAAAATCTCAGATATTCCACACAGCAATATTTTCACCAATATGTCCCCAAGAGCAAGGGACATAAAGGAAAGAATAAACAAATGAAACTTCATCAAAATAAAAAGCTTCTGCATGAGTAAAGAAAATATCAGCAAAATGAAAAAGGAACCAACTGTATGGGAAAATATATTTGCCAATGGTATCTCAGACAAGGGCTTGATCTCCAAAATATATAAAGAAATCACACACCACCACCCCAGGAAGACAAACAACCTAATTAAAAAAATGAGCAAAGGAACCTGAATAGATACTTCTCCAAGGAGGACATACAGAGAGCCCAGAGACATATAAAAAGATGCTCAGCATCACTAGCCATCAGAGAGATGCAAATTAAAACCACAATGAGATACCAGCTCACACCGGTCAGAATGGCCATCATAAACAAATCAACAAACAGGTGCTGGCAAAGTTGTGGAATAAAGGGAACCCTGGTACACACTGTCGGTAGAAATGCAAACTGGTGCAGCCACTGTGGGAAACAGTATAGAATTTACTCAGAAAACTAAAAATGGATCTACCTTTAGACCCAGCAATTCCACTGATGGGACTATACCCTATTAGTCCCAGAATCCTGAAACACCAATTCAAAAGAACCTATGCACCCCAATGTTCATAGCAGCACAATTTACAATAGCCAAGTGTTGGAAGCAACCTAAGTGTCCACCAGTAAATGAGTGGATCAAAAGACTATGGTACATTTACATGATGTAATACTATGCAGCAGAAAGAAAGAAGGAGCTCCTACCCTCTGCAACAGCAGGGATGGATCTGGAGAGCATTATGCTAAGTGAAATAAGCCAGGCAGTGAAAGACAAATACCATATGATTTCACCTATAAGTAGAACTTAATCAACAAAACAAATGAGCAAGCAAAATATAACACGAGACATTGAAATTAAGAACAAACTGACAGTAACCAAAGGGGAGGTGGAAGGGGATAATGAAGCGAAAATGAGGAAGGGATATCAAGGAACATGTATAAAGGTCACATGGAAAAAGATGAAGTGGGGTAGGATTCAGGGTGGGAGGTGGGGATGGCTGGGGTGGGAGGGAGTGGTTGGAGGAAAATGGAGACAACTGTACTTGAACAACAATAAAAAAGTATTTTAAAAAAAATTTTAAAGCAAAAATAAAAGAATGATTGCTTAGATATTTAGAGTTTTTATTAGCATTCTTAAGAAGTCAGAGACTTCTGAGTAGTGTGTGAAACACAGGAAACAATGCTGATTATTTTTACCCCCCAAACTGGCAGTATTTTATAATGAATGAATGTTATAGCTCAAGATCGCAACTTCTTTTGATGCTACTTCAATGTTATTCAGGAGCATCCTTGCCAGAGATGGACATGATTAGAAAGGAGCCACCCCAGCTCTGCCTTTCTCTCTGGTCCTGAGGCTGTGTGTACTATTTCCAGCAGCTCCTTGACCTGTAAGTGCTCTTGCTTCTCAGGTGTACATATGCTTTAAGGACTGTAATTCAGGGGAGCCTCTCCTTATTCCAATTGGATCCATAAAAGTTGGTCTAATGGTGCCAAGCATTGACAAAGAGGTAAAGAAGCAAGCATTCACACTTCTGGTGAAATTATTATATAAGGTAGGTACAATTTGGAGAGCACTTTCTTGTGCTTAGCAAAGCTGAAAATATGTATACACTATAATCCAGAGATACCTGTATGTGTGCAAGAAGACAGTCAGAAGAATGTTTCTTGTAGTATTATTTGCAGCCATGAAAAATAGGGAACAACTTAAATGCTCACAACGGAATACTATAAAAATTCAATAAACTAACCAGAGATAAATATATCAGATAGTTGCAATGTAGATGCTTTGCAGAAAAGAGATAACATGATAGACTTGAAACAGCTGCCCCTAGAAAGTCTATTTTCGAGGTGGGCCCTTGGCTAGCACCCAGGAACTGAGAGTTCAAGAGGGTTCCCACCATTCCCTAAATGATGAAAGAGGCTTAATGTATCTAAAGTATTTGAACCCACAATGTGGTTTATGCTGAGCACATGCTTTCCTTTTGTCAGTTTAGAGTTTTGGTACTCTCCCAGGAAGAGAGGGTGCCCGTGTGATCAGTCCCCAAAGAAAACCCTGGGCTCTGTGTCTCTAATGAGCTTCCCTGGTGGACAGCACTTCTCACATGCCATCACAACTTGTTCCTGGAGGAATTAAAGGCATTCTGTGTGACTCCACTGGGACAGGGGTTTGGAAGCTTGCCCTGGCTTTCCTCTGACTTCTCCCCATGAGCCTTTTTTCATTGCTGATCCTGCACTGTACCCTTCCTTGTAATAAATCAGAGCTGTGAGTACCACTACCCGCCAAGTGCTGTGAGTCCTGTGGAATCACCAAACCTGGGGGGTGGTCTTAAGGACCAACCCATAGCATAGACATAAGCAAAATGATATCATTTATTTTAAGTAAGTTTAAGAATATGCAAAACAAGATTATTCATTGTTTATGGAAGCACACATATGACATTAACATATAAAAACTAGGCCAGGAGTGATAAGTAAGTAGATGGGGTGAGGAAGGTTCAAAAGGCTCAACCGTAATACTTTATGCCTTTAAACGAATAAAGCAAAAACAGTGAAATATTAAGATTTGATATAGCTGAGTTATAGTTCATGGTGGTCTCTATTTTTCTGTTGAATTTAGATACTTTTATAATAAAGTACTGAAAATTGAATTGAAAAGGGATGACACATGTAGCAGGCAGCTCTGAGGTGTTGCAGATAAGTGTGTGTCAATTGTGGTTCAACTTTCCCTGACCTTGATCATGGAACACTTCTTGTAGGATAGCAAGCAGCCCCTGGGAGAGGAAGCCGAGAGATTGGAATTCCAGAAAGTGGCCACATAAATCCGATGTCTGCTTCTTTCCTGAATTTTACCAGGGGAGAAGAGAGTAGGTGTCAGTACCCGAGGTACCTGAAGAAGGTTGGAGGCACATGGCAGAAGCAGAGGAGAAGGCCCACGTCAGCAAGAGCAAGCTAAGGAGGTGCAGGAGGAGGGAGGACCCATGCTTCGTTTCATCACCCACAGCCAGCCACCACTTGGAAACTTGCACTGAGCTTGGAGTGACCTTCACAAATGAGAAGACGATTCCCTTGCTTCAGAGATGAAGAGGTCAAAATACAGAGAAAACCAAAAATACTGTTCAAGGTGATATAGCCATTCTGAAAGGAAAATTTAAATTCCATGATCTCCATCCAAGACCTCCCTGCTGGATCCCACTAGTGAATTTATTAGGATTCCTCGTGCAGATTGGAGAAGGAAATATTAAACCTGTGGGTTGGCCTAGCTGAGATGTATTTTTTAATTAATTTTACATATATCCAATTGGAAAAAAGTAAAAGTTATGACTTTAGCCAACAAAAATATTTGTATAAATCAGAATTCTCTCATTGCTAAGCTCAGCTAACTACATATGAGTTATACATAGAAAAAATGTAAGCATTTTAACTTTATTGGACAATTTTATATGACATGTGAAAGCTGAGTCCAAAGGCAGCATTCAAAACATAGTGTCAGGAAAAAGTATAAAGCACTTTGAAATGAGCAAACATAATTACTGTCTAGGGCACCCTTCCAGACAATCGCTGCCTTTCATTGTCTTTGAGCTCTTATACTACTGGGCAAGTTGTGGGATACTGACAGAATTCAAATTATTCTTGCCCATAGAAAAGTAAATAACTCTGTCTGGTAAAGATGCACTTGATTATTACTCTGTGGCTATTGATCAACTTTATATCTATTTTAAAATTTATTTTTATATGCCTATATTCCTGATGGTCTGTGCATGTTTACGTGTTTTTTTTTTGTAATTTTCCTTTGAACTAGTTGTAACATTGTGTTGATTCCCCCATTAATTAAAAGGTTAAATGAAATCTTGGATGTGTGTTAATTTTATATGTTGAGAGACTTAATTTTACTGTTTCTTGAAATTATCATTTAATAGCATATACCAAAGACAATGAACAGTGTTTCGGCTTTATCTCTAATCAATAAACAGAACGCTATTTCCCCCCACCATAGCCTCTACGGCCTATAACTATTTCAGGTACATGTATGCTTACTACCCAAGCAAAGACACAGCCTTCCACAAAAACTGGGAAGGAGGCTATGGACAAGGAGGGTGAAAGGTCAACATAGTTTTTAAAATTCTAGTCGGGTCAATTTAGAATCAAAACATGCCACAATGCAAAGAAAACAAAACCCTGGGCAGAGTGAAGTAGCCCAGTCTTCTCTTAGGCCCCAGAGGCTGGCGTCAAGAAAACCCAAGACCCTACACTGGTTTGCTTCCTGTTTTCTGCCCATTGCTTCCTTCGTGCACAGCACAAAATGTCATCTTTGTCATCAGAGAGGAACCTGTTGCATGTGAAATGCTTCATAAAGTGAATAAAAATGTAGTTGTGAGGCTGTGTGTGATTGTTTAACCTCTCAAGCCCTCATGTCTTCCATTTGTTAAAATCACCTCAAATAAAATGATCTCAAAGGTACCTTGTGAGATCAAGGTACCTTTAACTAACCATAATAAATTCTATGTTTATACATAAATGGTCATGGTCACGTATATTTTTAATCTGTAAAACACTGTTTGTTTTTAAAAAGATTAACCCAATTTCAATGCAATGCATAAATTCTTTCTAATAAGTAAAATGGAAGCTACATGGAACAGTTATTTGAAGTCATTTTTGAGAATATTTTTAATGGAAATAGAAGGTTAAGCTAAAACAATGAAATTCAGAGGGTTGAAGTAATAATACTTCTGACTGGCATCTCCATGGAGCTTCATAACTCCTTGGGAGGCAGGTACAGATTCTCTTTCATTCCCAAGTTTAAAGGTTGTAAATGTCACTCATTCAGATGGAGGAAAAAGGAAATTGACAGCAGAAGTTCCCTGAAAGCTGGCAAAGATAATGACTGTCTCAAACCGTGTTTATACATAGTGTCGGCTCTGTGTTTAAACAATTAGGGAGTCATTTTGACCTCCCTTGAAATCTTATTGATAAGTTTTATTTGGAATATGAAAAGATTTTCTGGTTTTACTATAGTCTCTTTGAGTGTGATTTGATGTGTTAGGCAGAAGGAATCAAGTCTGACAGCAAATTGCTTATTTGAATCTAAAGGAGTCTGGATGCTTCTGCTCTGAGACAGCGTTCTCAGGGATGTAGCTTCCAAGACACTTACTCTTGGGCTTCTAAGCTGACACATTTAAGGTTATTAAAAAGATCCCAAGACCATCTTACCCTTAAATATCACCAATCTCCTTATAGGGGCCTGCAACTCAGAGCCACCAAAAGGTACTGACCTGCCAAGGCCACTCTTCCTGGGCAAGTGGAACCCGAAATCTGGTGGAAGCCACAAGCATTCTCTAGCTTCTGGGCAGACTCCAGCTCACTGCACAGAGGAGCTGCAGTCTGCCATAGGCACCCTTCCTAGTGCATACACAGGGACGTGAACGTCTTCTGAAATTCAACGATGGGATTCCCTTCATTTAAGCCATTGAAACTCTTTTAAAACATAATAATTTTTAAGCGTGGTAGCCTAACTTTGATTTATCAGGAACTTTTACCTTACAAATTGTTTTTTCGAGTTTCCAACTGTGACCCTGCACTGAGTTAAATTGTGCCTCCCCCACCCCCACCCCACCCCCCAGCCAAATCCTAATTCCTGGTGTCTGTGAATGGAACCTTATTGAGAAATAAGGTCTCTGTAGGCATAATCAGAAATCATTAGGTTGAGTTCTAATCCAATACAACCGATGACCTTCTGAGAAGGCCGAAAGAGGCACACGGAGATGGGTTATGATGACAGGCAGAGACTGGAGTGATGTGTCTACAACCCAAAGGTTGATGAATCCACCAGAAGCTGGAAGAATCAGGTAAGAATTCTCCCCTAGAACCTTAAAGAGAACGTGGCCCCAAATGCACCTTAGTTTATGGCTTCTAGCCTCAAGAACTCTAGGAGAATTTGCTTCTATTGTTTTAAGTATCTAGTCTGTGGTAATTGTTTTACAGAAGTCCTGGCAAAATTATACAAAACTATTAGAGGTTTGTGAAATCAATAAATTTAATGGGTCGCAAACTTTTGGTAGTAAGGGTAAGCACCATCGTGTAAAGATTTTGCTTTAGTTTTTGGGTGAACAAGATCACGAGAGAAGAACTATTTCTTGCTAGGGTTCGTGGTTGGAAAAGTCAGTCCTGTTCGTCAGTGCCCTTGCTGAGTGAGGGCAGGTTTTGAAAAAGGAGGAAGAGTGAATGGATGTAAAGGGCTTGTGTGAGGAGGGGACTGGCAGGGATAGGAATCAAAGGGATCAGGAGGGAGTCACTGTCAAGACAACACCCCATCTGGGTGAGATCTGCTGCTGCTTTCAAGACCATCTGCCCATTGGCTAAAAGAGCTGTAATTAGTCCTTCCACATTTAAGGGAAAACATTATTTAAATTAAAAATTTTCTGTCTTTGTCACAAAATGTAATAGCTTGTTTAGGGTTTGTGTCCCTTCTGTGAGGTTCAGTGACAAGTGCGCCCAGTGCCTCCTGCCCCCACCCTGGACTTCCCGATGTGCCTGTGCTGTAGACTGCATTGCTGTGAAAACACCCATTGTCCCCCTTCCTGCACCCAGCCTGTGAGAGGATTATACTTCTTGTCCCATAGATGGCAGGCTTGAGCATGCAACTTGCTTTGGCCAATGAGGTGTTGGAGGAAATAACATAGCTCTTAGAGCAAGTCTTTGTGGTCTCTCTTTTGTCTCTGCCTAGAGCTCAGCAATGCCCAAGGTAGGGGCTTACATCAGCTGCAGTCCAGCAGGGGTGTCCAACCTGTGGCCCATGGGCTGTATGCAGCCCAGAATGGCTGTGAATGCAAGCCCAACACAAATAATAAATTTACTTAAAGCATTATGATATTTTTGTGTGTGATTACATGTCACAATGTTTTTAATGAGTGGCCCAAAACAACTCTTCTTCTGTGGCACAAAGACACCAAAAGGTTGGACAACCCTGGTAAGAGTAAAGAGATTGTAGACCACAGGCAGAGGTGACCCACATTGGATATTTAGCATGAGCAAGAGAGATATCCCTTGTATTAAACCTCTGAGATTTAGGGGTGATCTATTTATTACTGCTGCATAATGTGGTCTAAGCTGACTGATGCACTTTCTTCCTGAGGCTGATAGAAAAGCATGCCAAGCTAAGTGTGTGATGTGGAAGGTATTTGGAGAAATGCACATAATGATTCACTCCTTAGATGCCCTTCCAAAAAAGACTTGTCTTAGCTGCTGAAAGATAGTCTTCATCCGTTTATTCAGGGATGGCTCCAACTGTTCAGAACTTCCTCACTCAAGGTCATGCCTTTCCAGGGGAGGCTTACATTCAATGCCTGGTTAAAACAGGGGTAAAAAGGACCAACCATTTCTTCTCATTTAGGACAACACTAATGGGCCATGCAGGCTCCAGAGCTTTTGTAGCAATAGCCTAGAAACCACAGTCCAGCCTCTCCCCATCCACTCCTGTTTACCTGACCTTCCTTCCACAGCTGATGATCCTAAGGGCTTCCATAACAAAGGTTCTATACCTTCAACTCCATTTCAGAGTCTGCTTCCTAGAGAACTCAACACGTAAAGGAGCAGCAGACATGGGAGTAAACATACTCAGACCTCAAATCTCAGAGGTCTGGGGAAATCACCATGAATAAGACTTAGACAAAGTCTTTATTTCTTTCATACCACCCAACATTTTACCACCCAAGCATGAACTCATAAGGCACTGTTATACAGCTTTCTACCCAGTGTAGGATCTAGCATACAAAAAAACTCTTTTGGAAAGAAAATCATCTTGCACTACTATTTCCTTTCCACTAATTGTGCTGGGCTAGGGAAGGTCTCTCTCAACACTTGTGGCCCCAAAATGGGGATAAACATCATGATGATGGGCAATGAGCTCTCCTAGACTGTTCAACATGCTCCCCAACAGATGGCCTTAATGTGACAACTTAGGCAGTTTTTTGCATATCTTTTATTCTTTATAAAACAAATGTGGAGAAAAAAATTAAATCTTCAATTTCAAGAACATTAACAAATCACATAAGGGAAAAACCAATTTCTCATGTGTTAAAAATTATAATATAAAAGGTCATTGGTCTCTAAAGCTGTGTTATTCATTGAGTAATATCAATAAATGGAAGTCATAGGCTTCTCCCATCTCAGTTGCAAAGGGCTGAGGTCAGAGACACATCCATTCTAGGAAAAATATTTGTTGAGTAAAAGCTTGTGCATCATTATATGACATATACAGATTTTGTATATGAGATTTGTTTGGGAAGAAATAAATGGTAAACAGCCAAAATATTGAATGTCTCTTGTGTTATTAATGATGCATGATGAGAAAGATTTTGTCAGCTCTCCTGTGTTCCAGGTTTTGTGTAGCATGTCTTTTATTACATCGGTTTTCTTTCTGAAATGGTAGAATATACATCTGGTGTTTTATTTATTTTTTGCCATTTTCCAGAAAGCTAAACTGAGCTTCTAACAATTCAACCTGCTTCTGAAACTATTTCTTGCCTTTCCCAGGAAACAGAAGGTTAATATGGCTTGCTAGAATTCAGTATCTTCCTTTCTTTTATCTTCCTTTAGCTCTCTAGCCTTTGACATCTGTTTTTCTCATCTGCCCCACTAGATTTTGTCTTGTGAAGTATCCCATAGTAAGAGATGTGATCAGGAATGTCTAAATCTGCCAAAGGCATCCACTACTCAAAGTGGTATTGCTGCTGGGTCCCTGACAGATAACACTTCCCAGGGATGGTGCTTATCAGAGCCCATCTAATCCTTTCCAAATCTCATGTTACACATCCTAACTCACCTTGAACATTTCATCTTTAATATGCCTTCTCTTGAGGTCCTTATTTCATAACTGCCTTGGATATACCATTGTGGGGCCAAGACATCATACTGACCAGGTCCTACCCGACACTTACTCAGACATTATTTGCATACTTCATGCTGACTTTTCCAGTCTTTCCCCTTCAATTCCCAGTTTCTGGCCTTCCAGGCTGACCCAGTCCGCAGGGGGCAGTTGATCCCCAGGCGCTCTGCCCAGGTCACTCAGTGGTGGACTCCCTCCTGAGAAGTCACCCCAAGGTGTTTTCTGAGACCTCTCCTTTCCTCTGTTAGAGATCTCTGGTCCTGTGTAACTCGTTTTTTTAAAAAATCTTATTTATTTTTAGAGAGAGAGGGAGGCGAGGAGAAAAGGAGTGTAATATCAATGTGCAAGAGAAACACATTGGGGCCTCTGGGGTCCCCTTCCTAAGAATCGATGACCTCAGCCTGACCATGAGAAACATTGCACAAACCCAAGATGAGAAATATTTCAAAAAAATCCCTGACCAATAGTCTTCAAACTTTTCAGGTTCATGAAAGACTTCGGAAATACTGAAGAACAAAATGATGGAAACTAAGGAGATATGAAGACCTAATGCACCAGGTACACTGGATTGGATTCTAGAAGAGAAAAGGATATTAGTGGGAAAACTTGAAATCTTAATAGTCTTTAGTTTAGCAAATGATATTACAACAGTGTTAATTTCCTACTTTTACCAAATGCACCATGGCAAGCAATTTAAGATGCTACTATTAAAGGAAGTCGGATACCAGGTATACAGGAACTGTCCATGTTATCTTCACAGGTCTTCTGTAAATCAAAAATGATTTCAAAATAAAAAGAAAAAATAGATATTTATAAAAGGCCATTAGCTAGCTTCCCATAGTCACTAGATTAAAACCTAAATTCTTTGCTGTGGACTAAAGTCACTCGTGATCTTCGTTCCTGTTGCTATCTGTCTGTTCCCTCTGTCATGATCCTTGATAAAAGGTTCCCCTCCACCCCCACATGCATACACTCAAACACCATCACTAGCCAACCACACAAAGCTGTTCATGAGCCCCCAAAGACAGCATATGCATCATTCCTATAGTGCAGGCCTTCATCACACCACCATGTTAAATTTTCTTTCTGAGCCAACTCCTTTTTTAAAATGTAAACAAAAGATCATTTCTGCATAACTTCCTTGATTTCTCACTTCTACCACAGTCAGAATCAGCTGCTCCCTTCCTGTGTCTCCCCATCCCTAAACACCCTGTGCTTACTTTTCATGGCCCCACCATGGCGCCACCACCACCTAGTCTCTGAAGCTCAAGGAGAGACTTGGTGTGTATTTATCTTCATAGTCCTCAGTCAACACAAACTCTGTGTGGGTTAATTGGGAAGGAGAGCATTCTGCGTCTGGATAAACCTGTCTAGTTAATCAGCAGCTACAGACAGAGCCTTCAGAGGGGGCTGGCAGTGTGAATCCTGGGAGGTGTTGCTCATCCATCACCATCCAGTCATGGGACCTGCCAGCAACCATGTGCAAAGTAGGAGCACAGAAGGTCACATCTTTGGGCTCTACGAAAAACCAGTGTCTAAGATAAAATGGATAATAATTACGAAGAGTTTACTACTCCAAAGAACAGATTGCTTTTAGATATATCTGAACTAACCATTAATGTAAACAGGGTTATTGAACTATGAACAGAAACTAGAATTATTCCTCATTAAATCAAGCCCTTTAACAGGAAGCACTTACTGTGGCCAGCTTGAGTTAGTTCATGTACCTAAAAGGAATAAACCTTCATTCTTTGATAAAAGCCTAATTTTATATTTTTTCAATATTCTGCTCCTTCACGCTCCCATGTACTCCAATGACAGCAGATTCCAGGTCGACACTGCTTACCCGCACATGGGACTTGGAGATTTTGAAAAGAAGATATTTGTCTTGTGACTTAAGCATCCTCTCTCTTACACGATATTGGCACTTTTCCCAGACCTCGAATTAAATGATGTGAGCACTTTGAGTCTTGTTTCTTGAGGTCAGTGGAGACTTTTTAAAAGTATTTTTTCTGTCATATATATTCATATATATTCACATTGATCTCTCACAATTCCTTAGTAGTGTTCAAACAGTAGTCCCTCAATAAAGACTAGGATTCCACCCTGGCTGGTGTAGCTCAGTGGATTGAGCATGAGCCTGAGAACCAAACAACCATGGTTCGATTCCCAGTCAGGGCACATGCCTGGCTTGCAGGCCACTTCCCAGCAGGGGACCCATGACAGGCAACCACACATTGATATTTCTCTACCTCTCTCCTTCCCTTCCCTTCTAAAGATAAATAAATAAAATCTTGAAAAAATAATAAAGACTAGGATTCTGATCTTTCTCTTGATGTGTGGCGCTTAATGTTTTATTCCCGTGGCCCTTACATAACTCGGCACCTCCACCTTGGTATTGATTTCCCCATATTCACTTTCAGTATTTAATCACAGAGATGAGAACAACCAAATACATAACAGCAGCTTTTGGAGCTAGACTAAAACTTAATTCTTTTTTCTGTTAATGCAGAACATAAGGAAGAAAGAAAATAGCATTTATTTTTCAGAAGAAAAGCCTACTACTGTTTTTTATGAAATGATGATTTTATTGAGCTTCTTTTCACAGTGAAACACCGAAAGGAGATCTGTGAGCAATATCGCTGCCTCCTTCCAGCTCCTTCTCTGCCTCAGGACAGGCTGAGAGATCAGCAACTCCTGGCTGTCCCCTCTGGTTCTTCGTCAAGGAAAAGTGGGATAAGGGAAGCCTGGGATTTTCCTGCCCCTGAACCTCCCCATGACCTGCCATGATGGGTCCTTTCTCTACCTTCCTGAGCTCCCACTACAAAACACAGACATGACCACGAGAAAACTCTTATTTTATAGCATCAGTGGCCCTCTTGATTTTCCCGTCATAAAGGAAAGATCTACCCATTTTTCAGATATGTTACAGGCATAACTAACCAATGATTAATACACCCAACTAACCTTTCTAATTGTGAAATCCTTTCTCCTTCTTCTACTTACTTCTCCCTCCTAATTCTCACTGCCCACCCTCTGTCACCAAGTCCTGCAGTTGTCCCTTAGTGAGACCTCTCTGATACACCCCCTTTTTCCACCTTTCCAATACACTGGTGAAGAATCAGCTTTGGCATTTCTACCTTGGGGCTATGGTTTAAAATGGCTTTTACATCCCTTTCCAAAGTCTACGAGGCAGAAGGAACTAGGGAGTGGGAACAGATGGGCCCTGTCCCCAGAAGCAAAAGTGAGCCAGTGCAAGATTTGTACTTATATATTGGGAGCAGGGGAGATGCAGGCTGGTTTCAGTTCCATCACACCTAAGATCCAGAGGAAAAAGCAGCCCAGATTTGGTGTACGTGTACAGCTTTCTCCATTGTTGGCTCCTGAGTTATGCTTTCTGCTTTTTTGCATTGAAGAGTGGTTGGCCCATAGAACTTCTCAGGTTTTGTGCTATTTTACCTATGTTGGAATAGGGCAAGGGATGGCGTGAAGGGGAAATGGGGGCAGGAGGTACAAGGAAGGAAACTTTGCAAGTATGTCTTTTTTTTTTGTCACTGGACTGGGGAGTAGAAAAATCTTAAAAATGGGAGGCAGCTTCAGAAGAAATGAAAGAGAAAAATGAAGAGAATAAGGAAACTATTCTTTTCTCCTTCTTGTAGACTCCGAATATAAGCATCAGACCTGCCACGTATTGTAGCGTGTCCCACATCCGTAACAATGGGCTCTCTGCTGTTTCTTGTCTCCCATTGCAGGCCAGGGAACCCAACAGACGACAGATCAGTTCTGAGTGGCTGCTAAGAAAAAGTTGTGGACTGGGACGGGAGTAAAAGACAAAAAACTGTACTTGAATAACAATTAAATTTTTTTTAAAAAGAAAAGTTGTTATTAACACCTCTTCCCTGGCCTTTCCCAAGTCCTACTTTGCTATGTTAAAGACATATTTGAGTTCATGTTCTAGCAACCTGGAATAAGCCAGAACTACCTGCAATCTCCAAAATACTTAGTTCTCCCATTATAATTATAAATGAATTTTGATTAGGATTATTACTTAAGTTCTCTTTTAGCTCCTTTGTCTTTTAGCTCCTTTAGCTCCTTTGATAGTTAACTATTTTTAAGTGCTATTTAACTCAGGTTGACACAAATATATAAAAATACAGCTCACAATTTAAAATGTAGCAGAAAATATCCTCAATTATATTTTCTAGGGCTCTTGTTCTATAAACCATTGTACATAAGTGTGTCAATATATAAACTACATTAAATTAAAATATTGTCATAGACTCCTGAGATTAATTTAATTTTCAGTTTAATTATACTTTAAGCATATACAAATATACATTAAAAACTAAATGTGAAATCTTCATGCTTGCCACTTTTACACAACTATAAAACTTAAATAAGTTGAAATTTTAAATTATAATGTTTAGCTTTATGTAGTTTTGTTGAATTTAATACTTTGAATCATTTTATTTTGCTAAAACAAAATTGGTGTTTACAGCATGAATATGATATAGACTGTTACTGTGCATGTCCTAATTCACTCAGCAAGTTCCATATCATAAACTGCCACATGCCCCATGGTAACCCTGATGCCAATGCTTATGAAGCCACAGTGAAGAGATCTAGCAAAAATGTGTTTGGAACAACAGGAGATGGAAGGAAAGAAAACAATATTTGAAAAGATAATGGCTTCTAACTTTATTACAATGATAAAGGATATCACCTACAGAAATCTAAAATTTAAAGTAAGATGAATTTTTAAGGAAGATATTCCTTGATTCAGAAATGGTAGAGAAGTTTGTATCAATTTATTCCTCAAGCTGAAAAAAATTACAAACTCTATGAGAAAAGAAAACTTTCAAAGGTGCTGGAGATCAACCTAAGGCAGAAAGGAGCTGAAGAAGACACAATCCTTGCAAAAAGGGAAGCAAATGTGTGAGCCTGAGCACTTGTGAAGGGCTGTACACAGTGACTTCTTTCCAAAGGGTGCAATACAAAAGGGGAGGGAGGAACTTCACAGTAAAGAAACTGATAACTAAGACTTGTGAACCCTGAGAACTAAGGAGGGCTCCTTGTGGCTAACTGGGCAAAAGAAAAAGAAAAAGAAAAGCAGAGCTACCAGCCATTTCTGTACAGGGGCCTCTTAAGCAAATTGTGCTTCTCAGAGAAGCTTCTGCTCTGCACTTGACTACCTGCCTCCGCTTGCCACCACTGCTTTCCTGCCATCTGAGCCAGCCCTTCAAAAAGGAGTTCCTGGAGTCCTGTTTCAACCATAGGACTAAGGCTTTCCCCATCCAATAGGAGCTGTGCAGCTCTGCCCAATCAGAGTGGCTGTATTCTGACCAATCAGGGACCAGGCATGAGGCCTTCAGTCTATATAAGCCAGCTCCCCTGTGGCTCAGGGGCATAGTCTTTCCACCTAAGATTGAGGGCTGTGTTTACTCAGCTGGGGCTGAAACTTTGAAAAAGCTGGAGCAGAGCAGATCTGCCTAGCTGAGGAGGGGCCTGGCCCCAGGACAGCCTCATGGACATGCCGTTTTCACAGCCCAGCTATATTACCATTGAGCTGTTTGCACTAAGTTTCTTCCTTTACTGTGCCCAAAATTGGGGATTCCTGTTGGTTTTCGAATTGGCACCAATGACCATTGGTTGACAGACTTCACCCAGGTATTGTGTTTAAGGTCAACACCAACAGTGATAAGTCATACTGATAGCGTGTCCCCTTAATAGGAGCAAGGAGAATGGCACTTTACATCTGTCATCTTTCTCCCCAAAACCTATAACCCCAGAATAATCACAAGAAAAACATCAGACAAATCTCAATTGAAGGACATTCTACAAAACACCTGAACAGCACTCCTCCAAACTCTCAAGGTCATCGAAAAGACAAGAAAGTGAAAAAACAGCACTGCCTAGCAGTGTCTAAAGAAAAATGAGGACTAAATGTAATGTGGTATCCTAAATGGCATCCTAGAGCAGAAAAAAGGCATTAGGTAAAAGCTAAGATAATCTGGTTAAGTATGTCCTCTGATTAACAATAACATTATCAAGACTGGCTCATTAATTATGACAAATATACTATACTAATGGAAGATATTAATAATAGGAAAGACCGGGTATGAGGTGTATGGGAAGTCTCTGTATTCTCTACACAACTTTTCTGTAATTCTAAAAAGATACAAGGATTTTTAATAAGTTATAAATTGACATACAATCAAAGAATTCCTTAATATTTTATTTGCTTAATTCACTTAACTTTTTAAATAATTTTTAGTCTTCATTTACAGTTGACATACAATATATTAGTTTCAGGTATACAACATAGTGATTAGACATTTACATACTTTAAAAAGTAATCACCCCAATAAATCTAGTATCCATCTGACACCATACATTGTTATTACAATAGTATTGATGATATATTCCCATGCTATCTTTGCATCCTGTTACTATTCTGTAGCTCCGCATTTGTTCTTCTCAATCCCTTCATTTTTTCACCCACTCCCAAACCACCCCCATGTGGAAGCCATCAAAATGTTATTTGTACCTATGGGTTTATTTTTGTTTTGTTAGTTAATTTATTTTGTTTTTTACATTCCACATATAAGTGAAATCATATGGCATTTGTTCTTCTCGGTCTGACTTATTTCACTCAGCACAATACCCTCTAGATTCATGTTGTTGCAGTTTGCAAAACTTTATTTTTTTAATATATTTTATTGATTATGCTATTATAGTTGTCCCATTTTTTTCTCCTCTTTATTCTTCTCTGCCCTGTCCTCACCTTGCACCATCATTCCCTCATCTTAGTTCATGTCCATGGGTCATACATATAAGTTTTTGGCTTCTCCATTTCCCATACTATTCTTAACCTCCCCCTGTCTATTTTGTACCTACCATTTATGCTTCTTATTCCCTGTACCTTTTGCCCCATTCTTTCCCTGTCCCCTCCCTGGTGATAACTTTCCATGTGATCTCTGTTTCTATGAGTCTGTCTGTTCCTCTCCTATTTGTCTGCTTCGTTCATTTTCATTTTTGTTTTTGTTTTTTTAGATTTGGGTGTTGATAGTTGTGAATTTGTTGTCATTTTACTGTTCATATTTTTTATCTGTTTTTCTTAGATAAGTCCCTTTAACATTTCATATAATACGGGCTTGGTGATAATAAACTCCTTTAACTTTACCTTACCTGGGAACTACTTTATCTGCCCTTCCATTCTAAATGATAGCTTTGGTGGATAGAGTAATCTTGGACATAGGTCCTTGCTTTTCATGACTTGAAATACTTCTTTCCAACCCCTTCTTGCCTGCAAGGTTTCTTTTGAGAAATCCACTGATAGTCTTATGGGAACTCCTTTGTAGGTAACTGTTTCCTTTTCTCTTGCTGCTTTTAAGATTATCTCCTTATCTTTAACCTTGGGAAATGTACTTACAATGTACCTTGGTGTGTGCTTCTTTGGGTCCAACTTCTTTGGGACTCTCTGAGCTTCCTGAACTTCCTGGAAGTCTATTTTCTTTGTCAGATTAGGAAAGTTCTCCATTATTTTTTCAAATAAGTTTTCAATGTCTTGCTCTTCCTATTCTCATTCTGGCACCCCTATGATTCAGATGTTTGAATGTTTAAAGTTGCCCCAGAGGTTCTTAAGCCTCTCTTCATTTTTTTTTTAATTCTTGTTTTTTCATTCTGTCCTGATTGAGCATTTATTTCTTCCCTCTGATGCAAATCCTTGATTTGAGTCCTCGCTTCCTTCCTGTCACTGTTGGTTCCCTGTATATTTTCCTTTATTTCACTTTTCACAGCCTTCACTTTTTTCTCTACTTTGCAATCATATTCAACCATTTCTGTGAGCATACTAATTACCAGTATTTTGAACTCTGTGTCTGATAGGTTGCTATCTCTTTATCACTTAGTTGTATTTTCCCTAGAGCTTTGATCTGTTCTTTCATGTGGGCCATATTTTTTTTGTCTGGGCACACCTGCTATATAGTAAGGGGCAGAGCCTTAGGTGTTCACCAGGGTGGGGCAACCCATGCTGCTGCATTGTGGTGTTGTATGTGGGGGAGGGGTCCAAGAGAGAACAATGCCACTTGCTCAACTCTTAGCTTTCAGTCACTTCCTCAGCTACCCCCAGGCAAATTGGGCCCTTCTGGTGCTGATTACTAGGTGAGTGGGTTTGTGTACATTCTAGGACCCTGTGGAGTCTCTCCAATGAACTCTCCTGTGAAGCTGGGAGTTTCTCCTGCCTCCTCAACTCCCACAGATTTTCTGGTCAGAAGTTCTGAGGCTTTATTTCCATCGGCTAGAAACCTGGGTTGCACAGCCTGTCTCACTCCCCATTTGTTCCTCCCACTTTATCCACACACCAATGTGGGACTGCCCACTCTGCCAGACACTGCCTTGCCCAGTCTGCCAGCTGACACCTTGCTTTCCCTGGTCCTCCAGCCACAGCCTTGCTGTGAGACCTCTCCACCCCAGCTGCCCATCTCTGCCCATCTTACCAGTCTGGATGAATATTTTTTCTTTAACTCCTTGGTTGCTGGACTCCTATGCAGTTTGATTTTCTGGCAGTTCTGGTTATTTTTTATTTTTAATTTGTTTCTGTCCTTCTTTTGGTTGTTGTGCAAGAAGGCAAAGTGTCTCTACCTATGATTCCATCTTGACTGGAAGTGTCCCTGGTATCTTTCAAGTTGCAGGCTCAGCACTGGTGCTCAGAGTGAATGAGTCCATCAACAAGCTGGTCCATGCACACAGACTTTTGAAGAGGAACACCTGAAACTCCAGCAGCCTTCCTTCTCAGTCACAATCCTTGCTGATTTTCACAGCCAGAAACTGTGAAAACCAGCACTGGAATGCTAGGCTGGGGAGCCTAGTGTGGGGCTGGGACCCCTTGCTCCTCATGGGGGACCTCTGCAGAGATATCCCTCCTGATTTTTAACTGCCACGCATGGATGAAGACCAGACATTCAGGGCCTCTGTCCCTCCTACCAGCCTCCACATTACTTCTGTATATTCTTAATTATAGGAATTCTGTTCAGCTAAACTTCAGGTGGTTCTCACTGGCGGTTGTTCTGTAGTTTAGGTGTAATTTTGATGTGGTCATGGGAGGAAGCAAGTACAGCATTTACCTACTCTGCTGTCTTGGCCAGAACCTCTTACTTAATTCTTAACTAACTGAATTTCTCAAGTTCTTTTTTCACTTGTTTAATTCTGAAACTTTATAAAGAAAACCCAAACTGACAGAATATTTTTCAATCAATTTAAATCCCTCTTCAGTTGAGACTGTATCGTCATTCACAATAGAGATGAGTTTCACAATCATTAATGTACAATCTTCTTCAGAGTCATGCAAGCATTTTCATTTCTTGGCTCTAAGTTTTCAAGTTATATTATAATGTCAACTTTTGTGCATAAAAACAAAACCCACTTCTCTCTAAAAAATGTAATTCAAATATATTTTACTCCTAAATGCAAAATGCCTAAATTTAGATATGGCTTTTTTGTAAACTTTTCATTACATAGTATTAGCATGCAATAGTTCATACCCAATAACTGTGTACACTAAATTTCAACATTAATTCCATCTGTGTTCTGAAGACCATATTAACTTTTGATCTGAGGAGCATCTGTTCTACTTCACTCTTCTAGTGAATTTCTTATTTTGCATAAATTAAATCAAATTTCTCTAATAGCATCTATTTGATATTCCTTTTCATGTGTTCAAGAGTAGTGTAAAGGTCAAATTTGATAAGAAATTCTATTTTTGGAAAATAGCATATGTAATTATTGCACTCATTGCTCTAAAAATATTATCACTCTGGGTATAATTGAGTCATGACTCTTAGTAGCAAATGGATTTTCAGTTCAAATTCTGGCTTATACACTTCTCTTTACCAACATTATTAGTGCCTAGCCCATAGGCACTCAACCATCTTTTAAATCAATGCTAAAACTGAAAGTTGTTTACCCTACCTTTTATTTAAGTCAAAACCTACACATTTTACAATAAATTTAAAATTAATGACATAGACACTCATTTTCATGTCCCTGTGTTCTTTTTTCTGGTAGTTAACACTACATACCATAAATGTTAGTTGTTCAACTAAATATTTGTCCTTGGTATAATCTGGTTGAAGTGAGTAATCTTTACTTTTTTAAAACATTTAGCATAATTTCTTTAGTATTAATTAAAATCTGGATCTCATTTGAACATTCCATCTTTGATAATGTTCCTATGCTTCATTTTTGTCTGTATTACAAGTTCAGTCATTCTATTTCCTAATTTTGAAATCATTTCTGCAAAACTAGGAGATTTATATTCTTTTCTCTAAATATTGTCCTAGTGGCATCACAAAAAACAAACAAACAAACAACAGATCATAATGTTTGGGCATATAATATTTCTCTTTGAGAACATTTCATCAGTGTACTTTAATGCTCATATGTGTTTTGAACACTGTAAATTGCATGCTGTTTATTCAGAGTTTTTTCCATGGTAGTAATTACACATGTGTGATTTTTGCATCCAAGGGATGTTTTATGTTCTTACAATTAAGAATTTGGATGTTTCCAGCCATAACTACCATCTTAGGCAAAACTGAGTTATAAAATATGAAATATGAAAATAATTTTCATTTAAACCTGAAATATAATAGTTGGTTTCTATGCTCTTTTTCCACTTGAAATAATTTTGATGTAAAATACTAAATTTTCTGTCAGGCTTACCAAAGGAAAATCAGAATCACCAATTTGAATCACTGAGTTTGCTAGAAACATTCACTCACTATCAAAACGTGATGAGGTTTCATCATTCTTGCCCAATTTACAAATTTCATGAATATCATTTCTTTCACCTGCTAATAATAGGCTGGAGCTGACTCTGTTGCTTCTAGTTTTGGATTTGATAACAATAACTCTGTCCATTCTTATTGTTTGATCAAAAATTCAATCTTCCTCTACCGATGAATATGAAGAGATTTTTATCTGACCTGTAAACTTTTTATA
>PVKM010009059.1:0-37719 GCA_004027735.1 Carollia perspicillata | reverse complement strand
TGTTGAAGTAGTATTTGGGTATACTGGTTTAAATAAAATATATTCTTAGTGTAGTAATTTGACCCATTTCTCTTGACTTTTTCACGTGGCTACAGAAAACTTAAAATTGCTCTCTACGACTCCCGCCGCATTATCAGGCATCACTGTTCCGGAGCCACAATGCCTGGGTTCACATCCCATCTTCAAAATGCACATGCTGTGTCACACTGGAATTGACATTTAACCCCTTTGTTCCTCAGTTTCCTTACCTGTCAAGTGGAGAAAGAACAATTTCAAATGCATGAGGACAGAAGCATAACCAATAAGTGTTCAGCACTAGATATTGCCTGGCATTTAGTTAAGCACCGTATGTCCCTTGTTATCATCGAGTGTTGATCAATATAGGAAAAGCACTTGCCATTTTTTTCACGTAAACTCTTTTTGTATTTTTGTTTTCTTACAATCAGCACCATTGACTCTTTCCAGATATGTTGCTGTATAATTGGGTTAGATTACACTTTTTTACATCAGCCACATCAAGGCATGTTTTCTTAGCAATACACACAGGACCATTGATGGAGAGTTGAAACACGGCCCAATTTCATCACCAAGGTGTTTATAACACATCACAAACATGTTCACACACTATGTCTTTTTGCTTTGCTTCCAAGAATGGCTATCCACAGCCATTTACTGTATGTTAGAAAACACATATAAATGTATGAATTGCATGTGTGTATATGTTTTAATTATTATTACTATCTTTACCAAATGGTGGCTTTTTTCTCACTTTGTGTCCAAATAATGGGAGCTGTCTCTTCAGATTACTGGTTACATTATTTTATTATTTACTGTAAAATAATGTTTACATTTAATATAAAGTTAAATTTAACATAATTATTAAATCAAATTTTATATACAAGAATTAAGATTTAATATTAGTACACAATTCTAGGATTTTTATTATGGTGATAAATAGCTATAAGTTATAGGTTCATTGACTGATGAACTTAAATTTTAGACATATTTTTAAAAATATTTTTATCTTGGAAATAATTACTAAATATAGTTAGATTATACAGACTTCCGTGGTACATGAAGTCTATGTACCTACATTCATTTCTGCGTTGTTAGTACTTCTCTGTTGTTTATGTATTTTGAGCAAACAGTTCTGTTAGATATCTGTAGTATACTTTTGCATTTATTTTTGTTATTGTTCTATGAGCATGTATTTCTATAATTGGAATAACCATAATGAAAAATAGCTATTCTTCAAAATACAGGTTTCCAATTAATTATATGACTCTAGTGTTTTTATACTCTTAATTTTCCAATATCCTGGGTTGCTGATATAGTCATTACATATTATTCATAGTTAACCACATTTATCTTTCATTTTTGCTATTGAGAACATGAGATTTTAATAGAGTTCTTACATCTGTTATTAATTTTTTCAGTTTGAAATATTCTAATCCTGATGTTTTTGCTTTCTCTTGTAAAGATATCTTTCAGTCCTAACTCATTTTACTTCTCATTATATGATTATTTAATGTATCGGTTAATATTAGATGGTAATTTCAGTTAGAGTTTTCTTAAAATCTGACTGTACATTATGAATTGAATTTGAATGTATGTGGCAGTAATAACCTCAAGGTACCGTAATGGGTTTGTTGAGCATGACCTCCCTGCCTGAATGCACGTTGCCTGTAATTAATCAAATCACACCTTGCCAGGTGTGCGTTTGCCATGCTTCCCTAGATACGTTTCCATGAATGCGGGGCTACAGCAGATGCTCGCATCTGTCCCTCTTGATTCATCTTCTGTTGTTCATTTCATAATACATCATGTGGTGCAAGTATCCATTAAATAAATGAATAATACTCATTCAGCAATAGAATAGTTTGTTTATTCCAGTTGAACTTACTAGTTATCATTATCGGAATTTCCAAAAGTATTTCATCTTAACTGTGTCACTTAATTTAGCACTCTTGTACCCAGTATGTAGGTGGGCAATAATTATTATAAAATATAGTATATCTCAAATTGTACAAGTCCATTTTACAATTATTTCAACTTTATTGTTTTTAATTATGTGAACGGGAAATGAGTGTCCGTAGTAACAGCCATCCACGTGAAAAGGTGTTATAATCAATCCTAGGAGGAACACATTATATCACTGAACAATTTAATGGGTTTTGCAGGTAATGGGAAATTATTACAATTATAATGAATCTTAAAATGTGCCTAGTTCTAAAAGTAAAGAAATTAGTTTAAGGTATACATCATCTGCTGGACAGATGGCACTATGACATATGTAAACAATTTTATTATTGTTACAGATTATTATTATTTATTTGGCTTTGCAGCATGGACACAGTTAAGAGCATAGGAAAAAATATCTCCCTTTCTTGGTCATTTTAAGTAAAATGCAAAGTATTTGTTTAAAACTGTTATAATTGTGCAGGTGCAAGTGATTAAATAGAAAACAAAATGTAGCTTTAACATTTTTTTAAAAACATACAAAATATTTCTGACACTAAGTGTGACAGATCAGAATATTTATTGGCATTTTATTTCCATAAATATTTAATTAATAAGGTATTGGATAATTAAATGGTTTACTCTAAATATAAACTAAAGGGAGATTCTTAATAAAAATGATACTTGTTAAATGTTACTTTATTTCCCTGAAAGTTCTGATATCTCTATTTTTCTTGATTTTTCATGTATGTGCAGGAGACAATAATTACTTTTTCAATTGAATGCACAATATTAGGCATTACTCAGTTGGTACTCTTGTGGAATATATTTCTGATTGGAATTATAACTGTGTATTTTTTTCCTATGACCAGCACAGACCTTTTTGTGTATGATATTTGTGTCACATGGACATCACACCATGCAAATACTCAGGAATAGTTATAGTTGACATACATTAATACTCATATTTTTACATTCATTGGGATTATAACATTTTAAATTCTAGTGTGTTCAAATATCAAGGAATAAGTAAACATTGATGAACTATGTTAGGTTTCCCTCTTACTATGGCAATATGCAGTTAGTCTAAAAAAATCTCAAAAATGAAAATGTAAGTGATTGAATACAACAAAAATGCCTTGATTTCTACAATGTAAACCCTTAGAGTTTAATTTTATAGAAGTGAAAGTACATGTATCATATAGCTCTAAACTATCTTCAATTTGATAGTATTATATGGATAGCATTTTTGTTGAATATTTTCATGTGTATTTTTGTTTTTTGTCACTTTTTTGGCTTTGGTAATATTGAAGTCATGCCTGTAACCATGCCTGTAACCATGCCTGTACAGGAAACCATGCCTGTACAGGAAACCATGCCTGTAAAGTATTGCATTCATATTATTTTGTAAATGCTACTTTAAATACATACAATGATAATTTCAATAATCTCACAGCTTTTTAACTATTTGAGCCTGTCAGCTTTTTGTCTATGCTTGTCTTCATAACAGACCTATTTTGCAATGGGATGCGTTTGTGTGTGTATTTTTATAGAACTATTATTATTATTACTCACATCTGATATTGTTAAATGTATTCCAGAACAGAAGGGACACAATTAGTTTTGAATAGGTCACCATATTTTAGGTGTTGTGCTAAACACTTTAAACCTGTATCACATTTATGCTCTTATTAGCTCTGTTAAGGAGGTACTATTATCCCCACTTTACAGACAAGTAAATTGAGGCTCAGTGGATTGGGCTGAGGAATTAGTTCCATTCCATTTTAAAGCCAAAACATTTTCTATGATGTGCTCTGAAATGTGAAAGGAGTGCTCTTTATAACTTTTTCTAAGCTTTCATTAACTGCAGTGGTCAGGGATATAAAGATTGCTGAAAATGAAATACCTTAGAAGTTCACATTGGTATTGAAAGCTTTTTTTAAAAAAAAAAAATCAGTGTTGCCTAAAGTGGATTCATCTAGGACACTGATTTTAGGTGAGCAATTGCTAGAGGATGATGACAGGACAATTTTTATGCCTGAAATGGCCAGGCACAGGAAGAGCAAGGGGATGAGGTGTGGTGATGCTATGTAGAGAATAATAAGAATCAAACAAGAACCCAAGCCCAGGTGGAATACCCATCTGTGAGTCCTTTGTTCACTTGTAAGTCAATAGATGTGTATTGATGAATTATCACTTCCATACAATGTGTTAGACACTATCCAAAAGCCCATAGTTGGGGGGAAGAATAAAACAAACCAAAGTAAGAGAGGAAGTCAAACATGAGGACCAGTAAACAGATTTGTAAAGCACAGGAAGGTGAATCCTGGATGATACCTTGAGTGGTTGTAAAGCATATCTACTTTGCCTTATTGATCATCGGTTTTAGGTCAACCTGGCTCAGACGATCTATAGCAAATGCAGAAATGAGATGGACTCTAAAAATGGGAAGGTTGCTAATTTTAGATTATCAAGGGCCACAAACAAAATTGTCAGTGTTCCTCCATTTCCTTTCTGTCCATGAACCTGAAATTTAGAGCAGACATCCCATTTCACCTAATGCACCATGCTGTACCATTTTTGCCACTGACGGAAATTTAGTCCTGACACTTTTGCTTATGTTGCCATTTTTTACTTTATTTTCTTTACTTTCTTTATTAAAAAAAATCTATCTAGCCTCTAGCCACTTATATTTCAACTTGATTACTTTTCGTTGGCTGAAACTTGAAATGATTATAGCATCCTGTGATTTTTGCTGACCAACACAGATTAAAGAACTAAGCAACAATTTAATTATTACTATATTTTTAATTTTCTTCCTTCCTTTTTTCCTTCCTTCTCTTTCTTATCTTCATTTTACCTTTTTCCATATCAAAATTGACCAATGCTTTTATGCTCCAGGATGGGGCCTTGAATAGCCAAACACAAAGAACAAAATATTAAATTGTTAGCTTTCAAGTGTAAAATAATATTTTAAAAATTCATTTCAGAGACTGCAGGTTTAAAAGGCTTTCCAGTTATAAGGCCATGAGAGAAGAGAAGTTTGTGTGTTTTTTATTTGATCAATAAAAGAGAAGCCCTGAAGAAATCTCGGCATTCAGTTTATGAGATAATATCAGGAGGGATCAGGAGATTGCAGGATGGAGGCATGGAAGACCAGAAACCATAATGAGCTGTAGGTATGTCCGTAGAGGCAACAAGGGTAGATGTCCATGACCCTCCAAAGCCAACACAAGGAATATCTCATTGGATGCCAGCATTGAATGACAGACAGCTCCAGGAAAATAAGATATATGCCTCCCAAAATGTAGTGCCATGTGTCATCATTTCACTTCTGATACGAGGGCCAGAATATGGACATGACTAAGTTAAACTATGTTTGCCTATATTAAGTTTGCTGTTATCAGCCAGAATGGAATCTCACGAAAGAGAATACATTTAGTAATAGAAACTGTTTTAGTACTTCTCGAACTGGAGTCTTGTTCTCCAGAATATGGGTATTTAATGTACTTGGCAACTAGTTCTGCCTAGACTGCCTGCCCTCTGCTCCCTTTGCCTGTTTAGTTTCTCTAGCCTGTGACTTCTCCCCGTAACTCTGCTTGTGTCCTCCTGATTACCCGGGCAGGGCCTAGACTCATGGATACAGATCCATTTCCTTGGGAGCACATTTCCTTCAGGAATTTCTTTACCACTTCATCTGTCTTGAATGTTTCAGATAGTATTTACTAGGATTCAGTTTGTCAGTCCCTTGGATTTTAATGAATTTGATCTGTCACATTGACTTGCTGAGTATGCCCTAAATATTCAAACAATAATCTTCAGTGAAATCCAAATAATGTAGTGATTGTGAACACATGCTATATATACATATATATATATAATATATCGTACTGTCCTTTTTCTTAAGTAATTAAAAAGGGAATGATAATAGTTACCTAATATGAATCTATAGTATTTACTCTAAAAATGCTTCATACACATTATCTCATTTAACCTTAGAATTGTGCAAATAAATAATACATATGCATTAATCTTTCTTAAAATAAATTTGCAGGAGAAAGCATACCCCAAAGCTGTATACATAATGGATGATAAATATATGTTGATGGAACATAGGAAAGTGTGCATAAAAATATAACAAACATATAATCTAGCTAATTATGAAAAATAAGCTATGTTTTATTTCCCTTGTGTTTTTCCTTCTGTGATTATGATTACATAGCTTCCACTCTTCACTTTTGGAAGCAGAAGCAATGCATGCTACCCCACTTATAATGACATGTGAGTGTTCTCAGGGAATCCAGGTGAACACAATATCATCAGCCGGCTTTCTGACTGGAGTTGGACCAGCCATGGTATTTACCAGCTGTTCGACTCTGGACAACTCACTGACCCTCTCTGTGCTTCAGTTTCTAATCTGAAAAATTATTGTAACGTGTAATATTTAAGGTTTTGAGGATTAAACAGTGTAGCATGAAGTGCATAGCAAGCATTAAATGTTGTTTGTTCTGGTTATAGATACTCATAATTGTGAAGCTATCTCTTATTTCCAATTTCTTAACTCTGACTTAGAGTAAAAGATGGTGCAATTTTTGGACAAGTCAAACAAAACTTATTTATGACTCACTAGCTAATAATAATGTGTGATATGTTTAAATGTAGTCATTTTCCAAGAAAGTCAGGAGAGAGTTTTCTGACTGGAGGTAACTAGAAGAATAAATGCAACAGAGAATAAGGGATGAATTTAGGCAGGTTCTTGCTCAAATCCTGACCAAAAGAAAGTAAGCTGATTAATGATCATTAGTTTTGCAATCCCACATTTACTTTTTAAGTTTGCACAAGTCTGATACTTGAAAACATAGCTTTGTCAATTAGTGGTATTTACCAAATATTTTCAGCTCTCTCCTGTTTGGGTATGTGCTAGGATTATATTTGCCTGCTTCTGAATTTAGGTCTGGGGTTTTACAAGCTTTGACCAGTCAAGTGCAGGGAGTGGCCCTGGCCACTTTTTTTTTTTTTTGCACTGTGATGATGGTTGTCGAAGCACCAGAGTAGGAGAAGTTTCCATCATCCTGACTCTCTTGTGTGACCATGATGAGAGAGCCCCCTGCTGACTGTCACTGGAGATGCAATGAGGGCAAAACAATCCCTTGTGTTGAAATACGGCACTTTGGGATTTTAGGTAACTACAACATGGCCTAAAGTACCCTGAGTGTCACAACATTTATTCATTTATTTAGATTTTGAATCATTGCTTATACTTATTTTACTTTTAAATTATAAAAATGTATACTAGAGTATCACACAATACAATAATATAAAACTTTTCATTACAAACACTACCTGTAAATCTCAGGTTACAATGTTGTGGGGACATGAGGGTTTTGTTTAATCTAATATAATTTTTTGGTAGTTCAAAATAGAGTACTTGTCACTTTTCTTCCGGTATAGTACAGAAAGCTTTAAGAGAACAGCATGTTTGAGGGAGTTGAATTGGACATTTAATGAGATTATTTGTCACTTTAGTTACTCATGGATATGAATCACAATAGTTACAATCCAAGATGAAATTCTAGAGCATGTTAAGTGTCAAGTATCTTTAAATCACTGTAATAAATTTTTGATGAAAAAGAAAATATTTGAAATTAGATGTCTATGATGATTTTCTTAAACTAATGATGCTGAATTTTATAAAAATTCCAATTGAAAATATTATCAATGAATTGTAAAACAGTTTCAAAAACTTTTTTCTCTGACTCAACCTGGTTTTGGTTTGGAGATTTATTTGAAATGAGAGAAAGAAATAAAGAGAGAGAGAGAGCGAGTGAGAAAAGGAGAAAAGAGAAGGCATCAGTCTCTGTTATTTTCACGGAAGGTGTCAACTAGGGCAAAATGAAAAAGATCCTCGTATATAATTATGTAATATATCCTCATATGTTATCGTACTTTGGCGATTTTACCAGTTTATATAGTTCTGTCATAAACAGTTTTAAGTCCCATCATCTAAAGCATGCATTCTTGTCTAGTCTTCTTATCAAAGGATTCATTCTTGTGAATCAACAAGGCATAGACCCGGACTAAAGAGCGCTTTCATCGTTTTTAAGAAAGTGACGCTAGCTTACAGTCTCCTAGGAAACTCAAAAATTCAGCAGCTGTAGAAAGTCCAAGTTTTACAAAACAGCTATTATTGGGGGTAAAATCCTCCGAGGAAGCACTCTTTGCAATGCCACCTTATTTTAAAATTTAATCTAAGAAATCCATACGCAGTATTTATGGTTAGCCGCTTGTTTCAAGAAGAAAAATACAAACAAAACCCAGATTTGGACACTTTTATTCCTTGATCTGTCTGTAACTGCAATTAAACTCAGGAAACTTAACAAAAGGCCGATTATTTGAAGGGAATAGTCGTCGAATAAAGACTGAAAAAAATACAAACCCAGTATGCACAAACAGAATAATTAGTGCAGCAGCATAATGAACAATTAGTTAGGAGAATGTATATACAGCCAAGAGATCTGTGTATTTCAAACTATAAAAATTAACAGTATTTGAAATGGGCAATGACTCTCCATGAAATTAAGCGCTTGTGCTACATGTACTTCAAAACTGTTATCAAGAGAAGAAAAACTTGTGATGATTTTGTAAGTGTGAGCATGCCCCGCTTGTGGGCGGTGCTCTTCGTGGCCGGTTAGAACAGGGCTGTGGAACGCGGCTCTCAGAAATGTGCGGCTCTCTCTCAGCGCCTCTCTGCTCTGGGAGAGGGACGGGGGGATTAGGTTTCAGCGGCTGAACACTGCCTGGTGTGCCATGTGTGCGCGTGTGTGCATCACTGAGTCCTCCGTCATCAATATATCCTGATGGGAAACAAGTTCGGTTTAACAAAGAACAATACATTTTAGTATCATTTCCCTAAAAAACGACAAAACAAATGGAGAAATAAACAGGGTTGTGGGATTATCAGCATGTTGATTCAGTGCTTGCCACAATGGAGTAGAAACACAAAGAGGGATATGTTGGACATTCAGCGGATCTAAGTCTAGAATTGTTTTGTTATTCAGTCTTTCTTTTGAGATTTTTGATCAAGACAGTTGACTTCTCTGAAATTCAGTTTTTTAATAAGAAAAATACAGATGTTTTAATTACCTCTGAAGGGTTTAGGATTATTTTTAAATGAGATGACGTTCTACATTTTTAGTAAATGTTATCATCTCATTTCCTCCCTTTTCAGGGACACTTATATAAGTTCTTTCAACCAGTGTTATAACCTGATACACACACACATATATATCAGTGCACTAGTGTGGGGTGCATATCTGCATGTCAAATGCAAAATGAGACAGAAGCAGAAAAGTAAGGAAAGTACTTAGATATTACATAAAAGGGTTTTATTTTTCTTTCATCTATTCATTTTTTCTCATAGTAGGTGCTTTTGTATTTTATATATATATATACATATTTACATTCAGATACATATTTAAGTTATAACAATGCTTACTATTTACTAAGCATTTGTGATAGGCATGGCCATGAACAGGAAAGAACAAGGCTGGTAGTCTTCGTTATCATGAAGCACATATTCTACTAAAGAAGAGAAAATCAGGAAGTGAATAAACAAAATTACAGGAATTAAAAATGTTTTTCAAGAAGGTTGCATTTGACCTAAGAACTGAAAGATACCTTAGAATTGACCATGCTAATTCATTTGGGGAAAATTGTTCCAGGCAAGAAGAATAGCTCATGAAAAGTTCCTAAGCAGAGAATGAACTTGGGTCCCATGACAGGACAATGTCTCACAAGGTGTGAGAACAGGCCACTAGTGGGCCCTTAATGATCCCAGTTTATGTGATCTGTACCTCTGTTGCACGGGGATTGGTTTGTATGATCAGTAGAATGAGGCAGAATTATTGGTATGCTGCTTCTGAGACTGTTATAAATGGCACCGAGTTCTTTCATAGTCACTGTTTTTTATTCTCCTGGAACCTTCAGTCTGGGGAATCCATGTTCTGAGCAGCTCATTTGAGATGCTCACGTGTCATGTGGAGGGGAACTAAAGACTTCTGGCAACAGTTACAAGCGTGAGCTGGGTGGATCCTTCAGCTCCAAAGAAGTTTCAGCGGCGGCGATGCCAGCCAATGTTTTCACTGGAACTTCATTAAAGCCTGCAGCCAGGGTGGCTTAGCTCTGCTTCTGCCAAATTCTTGACTCTCTGAAATAGTATGGATTAATAAATACTTATTGCCTTAAGCACCCCCATTGGGAGGATTTTGTATCCAACAATAAATAAAGAATACAAAGTGAAGTGTGGTTCAGAAGTAAAGTGACATGATGTAGGACTTCACAGACTTTGGAAGAGCGTGAATTGTGTTTTAAGTTATTAAATTTAAGTTATGAAATAACTTGAAATTATGAAGTGCACACATAACATTCTTTGACTTCATTATCAATAAAAATGAATTGACTCTTCGGGACCTACCAGTTTTGAGAAGCATAGGATTAGGGTGTTGAATTAATAGGAGTAATCCAAATGTGGGTGAGAAGGTGGTTAAAGTAAAACAGGAAAAACAGAGACAAGTGGAGGTATCTGGGATACAAATGGAGATAGGAGTGGCAAGGGGTGCTCCCAGTGGGGATATTCTTCATACACATGAGCACTTAAAATCAATAAGAAAAATAAAAAGCAAGTAACTAATGAATTTGTAAATGGCAAATTGCATCTAAAAAGATGCTCAATCTCATTATTATTGGCAAAAAATCAATAATAATGGCCCATTTTTCATCATGCAGATTTTAAAAAGCTGATAAAACTATTCATTGGCAACACTGGAAAGCTGTACACTCTCATTTATTATAGATATGAATCTAAATTGGCATAAATTGTCTGGAGCTAGTCTGCAAAATGTGTATTTGTTCCAGGGATTCCACTTCTAGGAATTTACACTAATGAAATATTTGCAATATTAATAAACACTCGTTGTTCATGGATTTATATTGGTGGAAATTTGGAATTTATAAGCTCATCATATCATATGTAATAAATCATGCTTATAGCATAATGCTGAGTGAAATAAGTGTTTGAAGATGGTATGTTTTAAAATTAATCCATATTATGTAAAACATTCCATGTCCATGCCGTATACTCATGATCTGTGTGTGGCGGGGGAAGAGGGAGGGAAGGAGAGAGCAAAGAAGGGAGAGAAGGAGGGTGGGAAAGGGAAGGAAAGAAGGAAGGAAAGAGATTTGGAAGAATGTTCAGCAATTATCAATAGTTCTGAATAGTGGATTTGGAAATGGTTATTGTTTTTCTCTATTAAGAGGTTCTTTTTGCCAGCATGCTATTTAAAAATATTTTATAGATTTTACTTTTAGAGAACTTTTAATTCACAGCAATATTGAGCAAATGATGGAGAGATTTCCCATATACCTCTTACCCCACACCTTCATAGCCTCCCCCATTACCAGCATCCCCACCAGAGTGGTCCATTTGTTACAATTGATGAACCCACAGTTATTACCCGAAGCCCATAGTTTACCTTAGGGTTCACTTTTGGTGTCATACATTCCATCCATGCACTTGGACAAATGTATAACGATACACACATACACTGTTGTAGTATCATACAGAGTATTTTCACTGCCCTACAAATCCTCTGTGTTCTTCCTGCTCATCTCAACCTACCCCCATCCCTGGCAGCCACTGACCTTGTTTGCTGTCTCCCCATAGTTTTGCCTTTTCCAGAATGTCCTATAGTTGGAATCTTATATCATGTAACCCTCTCAGATCACCTTCTTTGATTTAATAGTATGCATTAAATTTCCTCTATGACTTTTCGTGACTTGAAAGCTCAATTATTTTTAGTATGAATAATTCTGTTTTGTGGAATACTGTTTACTTATACACCCACTGAAAGACATTTTGGTTGCTTCCAAGTTTTGGGAAATGTAAATGAAGCTGCTGCAAACATCGTGGTTCAGGTTTCTGTGTGAACATATGTTTTCAGCCCCCTTGGATGAACGCCGAAGGATTTAATCGCTGGGTTTATGGTACGGGTATGTTTGGTTCTTTAAGAAACTGCCAACGTGTTTTCCAAAGTGACGGTCCCCTTTCACGTTCCCACCAGCAGTGAATGAGAGTTCCTGCCACTTAATATTTTCAAGCGTTTGGTGTTTTCGGTATTCTGGATTTTGAACATTTTAAGAGATGTGTGGTGGTACTGCGTTGTTGTTTTAATTTGCCTTTCCCTGATAACACATGATGTGAAACATCTTTTTATATGCTTATTTGCCATCTATGGATCTGCTTTGGTGAGGTATCTGTTAAGGTGTTTGGACCATTTTTTAGTTGGCTTACTTATTTCTTTTATTGTTGAAATTTACTTTTCTTTAAAATTTTTAAAATTTATTCATTTGTAGATAGAGGGGAAAGGAGGGAGGAAGAGAGGGAGAGAAACATTAATGTGTGGTTGACTCTCACACGCCCCCTGCTGGACACCTGGCCCACAACCCAGGCATGTGTCCTGACAGGGAATAGAACCAGTGACCCTTTGGTTCTCAGGCCGGTGCTCAATCGACTGAGCCAAACCAGCCAGGTTGTTGTTGACATTTAAATACTCTTTGTATGGTTTGCATAATAGTCCCTTATCAGATGTGTTCTTTGAAAATATTTTTTTACCAGTTTGTGGGTTTTCTTATTCTCTTGACAGTGTCTTTGGCGGACAGAAGTTTTAAGGTGAATGAAGTCCAGCTTATTAATTCTTTCATGGATCATGCCTTAGGTTCAACATGATATTTTTACAAATAAAAATAACCCAAACTTATACAAAAATGTAAAATAGAGAAACATTTACTGAAGAAACTAATAATTAAAATCTTACCAATATCATGATTTTTCCTATTAAAACAAATGACTGCAAAGTAACTCTATTGCAGTTGGCATTTCATGTATTCAAATATTATAGCAATAATTTTAATTCTCAGTAGTTTATTTTGGTTTACACATTTAGGCTTTCAGAAAATTTGCTTTCATTTACTGTTTTAAAACAGAGCAGATGAAAAATGTCAAGGAATTATAAGGTAAAATTAAACAGGAGTGATTATTGAGGAGAAAATAAAACATCAGGACATGTAACGTAAAATTAATAATGATGTATATTCACTATAATTTCATTACAGATATTAAATTACCTGGTTTTCATGTGAATCATAGGCCATTCATGAATATTTTATTAAGACTGCTAAAATGATGTATTTGTTTGGAGTCCATGTTTCTATAAAAATTTAGTTAGATAAAAACTTTATCTCAACATAATCGTCACACTGAATTTTAGTTTATTCAAGACCTGAGGTACTAGTCCTAAGAGAATCTTATCCATTGAAATGCTGCTTTATAGTTTCTGCTTAAAGAGTGACTAAGGATCCAGAAGTTTCTGCTTTCATATTGAATTGATACTAATTTATTTAGGGTTTACTGGAGGTCTTAAACTATACGGCAGTAACAGCCATATAATAGTGTGCCACTTTCGTAATCGCTAGTCTTATTCGTGCTTTACATGCAGTGTTCCATTTGTCCTTACCACAGCCGGGTAACTGATTAATGGCTGGCACTGGAGCAGCCAGACAACGGAGGCTCAGAGATGCTAAATGCCTTGCCCAGCATTACAGGTCTAGTAAGTAGTGGAGCAAGGAAACTACTCCCGAGTGCACAGTGAAGTATGTCTCCTCAAAGTAAATCAGCCCCACCCTCAAAGGCTTGTGTAGTTATTACACGGCCTCCAGAAAGTCTCCTTTCATTTTACTACTGACTAGAGACAGGAAATTATTTATGAAAAGTGTCTCCCTACTCTCAGTTTTTCGACTTCCATTTTCTCTCCCTGCATAGTAACCATCTCAGTTGTCATATTTGCCATTTAATTTTTGCTTTGAGTACATTTATTTCATTAATTTAATTTAACAATAACTTTATGTAAGTCCTAATATATATTGCGTTTGCTACATGTAAACATTGAAGGCTGAACTGTGGTGCTAAAGGTGGTTATGAAAGTCATTGGCATTGAAGGTGTTTTAGAGAAATTTTTAAATAGAAAAATAGAGCAACTTGTCATCAAGTACAGTCATTATCGACAATTTGGGTCTTACCTCTTCAGCGCTATCCAGTTGACACGATGTGAGCAGACCCTGCTTCAACCTAATACCATTGCTAAGACTTAAAATATATCATTGGCAAATGATTGTGTATTTCTCTACTTTAATCTGTCACTTCATAAACTTATTCATAATATACTACTTGAATATAATCTAGTACTTTTCTATAGCTTATTAATATTTTAACAAACACTTGAATGTCCCCAATATATATCTAAAATGCACATGGAAACTGGAAATATATTGCCCCTAAGTAAAATGCCTGTGGTATATAACAACCAGCCAGTTTAATTATTTAATTTCTATGTTTTAATTTTATTTCGTATGTGTATTGCCTCAAAAAAAATGGCCTTATGTTTGAAAAGCTAAGTTGTTCAACCCAGTCATATTCTAAGGTAACTCATT
This sequence comes from Carollia perspicillata, assembly GCA_004027735.1. Lineage (NCBI taxonomy): Eukaryota > Metazoa > Chordata > Mammalia > Chiroptera > Phyllostomidae > Carollia > Carollia perspicillata. The sequence continues at coordinate 23,217 of PVKM010009059.1, read as the reverse complement.
CAATTCTTGATTTTTTTAATGAGCATGTAGTAAAATGTACTGTGTTCTGGCCTTTGAGTCTCTGTCAGGAATTCTGCAAAGTGAAGCTGTCTATACAGACAACTGAATTTCTTTTGCAGTCTAATTTATGTTGTGAAACAGCAATCTAGAATACATTTGGCCATGGATGGCACTTTTAATTTAGAAGCTGCACTGAAGCTGGCGCACTATCATCCAAAGGGTTGTCAAATGAGGATGCTAATAGAAAATCTCTGGCTATGAAATTAGGTTGTAATTTTATCAAGCAGAGATAAGAACTTTATATAAAACATGGATTTTTAAGGCAAATAGAATTATCAAGTTATAAGAGTGGCCCACAATTTGAAAATCCTACAGTAATTGGATTTTAAATTTCTAACTTGTTATAAAGATATAGAGAATTTGGAATAAGCATGTTTCTACCTTGAATCTCTAAAATTCCTATCTGTGAATCTTCTTACTTTCTGTTGGATTTGAGGGCCTATCCATCCATCCATCCATCCACCCACCCACACACATATATACATATATAATTACTGTATCATATATATGTTTAATAGATAATAAAATATATTATATAAATATATCTAAAATGTCAAGAATTTACAATCAAACTCAGACATTATATACTATTGTTCTCCAAACCACATCATACATCAAAAAAAAAACAAAGGATAAATAACTATTCACTATTCACTATTCACTATTCACTAACTCTCAGATCTTACTAAATGTTGTGCTGGGGGTGAGTCTAATGCCTTCAACAGTAGTTATGGGAATGGTTTCTATTTTTCTTTCTAGTGCCTAGAAAGAAAGAAAGGTTGTGAAGATAACATATGTGCAAACAGTCACAGCTACTATGAAAATATAGTCAATAATACTTTTTCAGTGGCTGAAATATATATTTAAATTAGTTTCAAAGGAAAACATCCTGCTATTATAATCCTTTTCTGAGGATAAGCCTGTTGTGAGATACCCTTCTATTGTTTAGGATTAATAATGAGAGTGGCTGGTTAAATACGTTTTAGCAGTACTGGAAGCTCTTGAAAAGAACAATTCAAGTGTGTTAGGTATATTATTTCATATATAGACACACGTATCATAGACATTTTTCACACAGAAGTTCACTAATACATGAGTTAACCTTCATATGCTAAAAGTGAACATTTTCCCTACAAATTACAATAACTATTTTTATTGCTTTCTAACATCCTATTTTTTTCTTTTTCAAATTTCATTTTAGTGTTAGTTGAAATTTAAAAAAAATGGTTGTTAAAGTTCAGTGAAATTCCTTTCCACCAAATGATTTCTTTTACTTTATTTTTCGCAGAGCTGTAAGACTGATAACTGTTGAACTTCTAAAAGCTTCTCTAAGTCTAAACTTTCTCATAAATATATTGTTAATTTGGTGATTTGATCATGGTATTTAGTATTATATTATTTTTTATTCCATGTTAGTTTTTTGAGGACAGAAATAGTATCTACTTCATCTCTATATTCCCTAATTGTTAATACAATAATTGGCATATAGCAACATATAGGAACATTCTTAATATTCAAAGAGAAGAACATTAGATAAGTTATATACTGGGGGAACTCTAAAACCAGAATTTATTTATAAAAAATTGTATATTTATTCTTACATGTTTAAACTTCAGTCATCTTCAGAGTACTCTCCATTTGATGCAATACATCTAGCGAGATTTTTTCCACTGGTCAAAACAGTTTTTAACTCATCAATTTTTATGCCTTTTAGTGCTTCTGCTGTTTCTTGTTTCACCTCTCCCACATCAGCAAAACATTTCCCTTTGAGGACTTTTCCCATCCGGGTAAACAGAGCCTCTAGGGACGAGATTGGGTGAATAGGGAGGGTGGGGCAAGGAGGTCGTGCTGTTTTTAGTCTAAAACTGCTGAACACTCAGTGTGGTGTGGGCAGGTGTGCTTATAAATCACTCATCATGAAATGAGCAAACATGTTGAAAGAGTTTTCAAAAAAAAATCACTGAAGACAAATGCAGCCTCTCACAACAATGCCAGCTGGTACCCTGATACAGATGAGTTCCTAAAACATTCATCTAGTGAGAGAAACATCTACAACAAGGGGCTTGCCTCCAGAAAATAATCCCTGGTTTTGGTCTCTCTTCATATATGTTGTGTTACATTCAAATTAATCATGAAATATCACAGATAATAATTCTTTAAATTCAGGAATGAAATAAAATGATTTCCTCTATGTTTTATACACTATGATATATCAGATTAACATGCTAAATTATCATGAATCTGAAAAAGTATTTTTGGAAGGTAGCATAGAAAGCCTTCCCAGAATTATTTCTTTTGAAAAACTTCTATTCTAAGATTTTAATAACACACTTACATCTGGAGATTGCATGTTGCTCTACTCCAGAACTATCCCTGAGTACTGTCCTTCATGGGATGGCAGAATGTATGACCAAATGAATACAGGTTCTACTACTTAACAGATGGAACGGATTCAGTTCCTCGAACTAGTAGCCTCTGTTCTTCTTTGTGTGAGCTCTCAAATAATCGTGGCATTGGAGAGATTGTAGAAAAGATAGAAGAAAACCGCGTCTGGGTATTGTGTGTGTTTAATAACAGCAGTGGAATGAAGGGATACATAAAAGTACTCCACAAAAAGAAAATCATGCAAATATTATTTCAGGAAACATCTTATGTGTATAATGTCCTTGTTTAAATAGCAACAGAATCAGTTCTTCGTAGAATGCAGTTCTAGGCAGAGGATTATTCTTCCAACAAAAGAGTATGCTTCCTTTCATCTGAAAAAGGAAATTATGATATCCATCACACTTTCCTTTCTAAAGAATGTTTCTTCGTTTTGAAGAAACTCAAATCTTATTAAATACATTTCAGTAACTAGGTTTTTACAAGTGTTGATTATTCTATTGATTATTCTCTTTCATTTTATTATTCATATACCACTGCTCTTTTTAAATAAGAATCCATATTTCAATAGAGACCAAGACTAGTATTTTTCACTGAGAACTGAAAGCACAGAGATGTTATTTAAAACTATGGGGTTGGATGTGATCCAATAACAGGGAAACTGGATGGCAGAAGCAGCCCTAGGCCACGCTCTGGGACATTCCAGCATTGGGAGATCTGGAAGGTGAGATAAATCTCACAAGAAGACTGAAGACTGAAATGGAGGGGAAACAAGAGAGAACTGCTCTGAAAGCCAAATGCAGAAACTGATTCAAGATGGGGACCACTGTAAATCATGTTAGATGGAGAAGGGTTGATGGGACGGAGGGCAGGGGTCATCTGCATGGGAAGAAGAAAGGCCAAGTGGGTGGTTACAAAGGCAGAAGCTTGGTAGTCTGGGTGGCCGGGGAAGATGAGAGTTCTCTTCTGATTTTACTATTTCTTTTTCCAACATTGTAGTCCCGTTCTTCTGATAAATGCAAGGAGATGGGAAGTGATGGCTGAGTTTGTGGGGAGTGGAGAAGGCATGGAGGACTCAGAGCTCAAACTGGCTGAGGAGCTTCTCAGGCCGCTTATTGGCCTGTGCATTTTTCAGAGCAAAAACTGACTCTATGATCATTGGCAATAAAGTGTGCTAGATGACTTCTGGCATAGTAGATTCATGTTTACTGTATGAATTACTGAACCATTAATGAATCACATTATAGTTGCATTAAAGCCGGCTTTATTCACATTTTGAATAGTTGAGCAATGTTAATTTGGTATAAACATTCCATTATCATTTTATCTACCATAACTCCATGCCATAGAAAGTTTTAATTTTCTTTTTACAAAAAAATACTGTGTTTATACAAAATACTGCATCTTTAACATTTTAGTTTCCTTTGTTCTTTTTAAAGATACAATATTCTATTTTTTTACCTTACCACTGTTTTCTCCCTCCCCCATTTCCCTTTTTTACCCCTAAAATATATTTTCTGTTTTTTTCCTGCGTTCTGCTCTGAATACTGAATTCCGTGTTTAGAAATCCGTTTGCCTGTGGAGAATAGAGAAGCGGCTGGATAAAAGTGACTCTTTTTCTAAAAGCCTGACCCGTCCTTCTCATTTTGTCTCATACGTAACCTGCTTCTATTAAAACTTGTATCAAGAGTGTTGATTTCCTATTTGAAGCAAAGTTGAACCATAACAGGTAACCTGAATGCACTTTAAATACACTCAAAGTGAATTGAAAAGTCTCAGTTTCTTCCCATTCTTCGCCGGCTTCAGTCACTGTGCTCTGAAAGTTATTTTGTGACACGGTGATTGCCAGATGGTATCTGCACTGGTAACTCCGTTTAAGGAACTAGGAAGAGAAAACTTCTATCAGTCTGTCACCATCAGGCCTTATCACACGCAAGCAAGTGTTGGAGCTAACAGAATAGTCTAGATCATAAAAACGCCCCCAAACAGATCACCGTAGGAGATTGGCCGGGGAGATCACACAAGTTGCACAGGATTCATCTTCGCGCCTGTAAGTCAGTAACAGGTGCTGGTAAAAGCACATCTTGAGTCTTCCTTAAACTTCTTACGACTTGAATTGGTTTTATAGGATTAGGAAGAATGCAGTGTGTTCTCTTTCTTCCCTGCCCATGTTCCTGAACACAGAGTGCAGCTGTTGCTTTCCTGCACATGGCTATGTGCTCCTAAAACTTTGCTAAGAGTTAGTGTAAGGTATTGGAGCTTTTCGAATTTAAAACCTATACAGTGGTTCTCAAAGTGATAATATTGCACAGATCCACAGGCTGAAACTTGCAAGGGATCTATGACTTTTCAATAGCTATTTTTATAATGAAACTGAGACAGTAATTGGACTTTTTCAGTGTGTTGACCTTTACACTAATGGTGTAACAGCAGTTCTGGGCCACACGGCCGCCCCACAGTGAGAATCAGACGGTGGTAAGAAGTTATTCACTATCATGCAATCACTGAGAGAAAAATGCAAATTTCGTTTAAGAATGTCCTTCAAGAAGCAATAAAATACAGTGTTATTTTATACATCAACACTTTACTACACATCTTTTCAGTATTTACTGTTGCAAAATTGAAATGACATATGAAACATTTCTGCTACAAACAAAGATGCAGTAATTATCTTGAGGAAAATGCAAGTTAAGTGTGGATTATTTGAGTTGTGAACTTAGCTAGTTTTTTTTAAACATTGAACATTGTTTTTATTTGAAACATGACGAACAAAATATGGTTATTCGGATTTGAGTATTTTCCAGACTTTTTTAAAAAAGGCATGAATGAGCCTGTCACTTCAAACAAACTACTTACCATATTTGTTGTCATTCTTAAAATGTGTGCTATTAATCAGTTGATCCTAGATAGTGACAACTATACCACATTATGAATATTTGATATGGGATATTTTCTCTGGTTATTATCTAGGATTTTAAATTTTAAATTAGTGCCTCTTTGGCTGTAATTGGCCTTCTGGTAATTTAAAATTAATGCTGGTCTTTAGTAAGGATATGATATTAGTTTTTATTTCAATTTGTATGACCTCATGTTTATATTAATTTGATTTTAATTTGTATGACATGTTTATACTAATTTGTTTCATTTCAATTTGTATGACATCTTATATCATTTTTTGACTTAACTATTGAGTTATTATCTAATTTTGTTATGTTTTTTCCAGACCTCCTTTTTCTCCCTCTTTTTATCTGTTTTCTATAATATATGTTTACTACATGTGCATATATGCATATAAAATCTAGGAGTACATATAAACCAAAAAACCCTCCCAATTTCAGTCCCATAGTATGTATTAGAAAAATGATAGGTTTTGAGTATGTCTTTTAGACTACACCGAACTCCCTAAGTCCTGGCTTTCCACCCAGGTTTGGAAGAAGAGTGTGGCACATTTTCCTTGTGAATCTTCAGGCATATGCACACTTGAAGGTAACACAAAACACTCAGTATCTGATTCTCTATCTAATGAAACTGAACTTGTGTCTGACCACCTGCTGCTTTGAAAGCCAGTGCTCAAGAGATAGGTACTGTGTAAAGGGAAGTGCTTTATTCAGATGCTGGCCACCTCGAAAATGGAGGACTCACGAGTCAAGGCCTATTTTAGAAGTCTTAGTGCAGGCAGAGGATGGAGAGGGAAAGCAGAACAAAGAGATCAGGGGGAGGGGAATATGCTTCCCCCGAGAAGGGGGAAGGGATGGGGATAAGGGAGTGCAAATCTGCTTCTTGAGCTTCCTCCCCTCATTTCTGAGCTATCTCTCTCCAAACAGGAATCTGTAAACTTCCTGTGGACACCTGATGATCCTCACAGCTGACACCAAGCAGCCCTTTCTCCCCCAAACCTTACTTCTCTAGCTGTAAGAAGGCAAGATAAGGAAAGAAAACACAGGCTTTTATTTATATACTCTAAGGAAACAGAGTTGGCCGAAGCCTTGAGAAAAAAGCAGAATACCCCCCCTTTATTGCTTAAGTGAAATGTTAAGTCATGATTACACTATTATTATTTTGTAAAAGTCCTTTGTTCTTTACAAAACCTTATTCTTTAAACATAATGTGGGTTACTATAAGCAATATATTGTTTTCCTATATCGTATGTTTAAAAACATTTGCAAATTAGAAGTAGTTTTGCATAATTCTGTTTCTAAGAGTGTATGGAAATACAACTGTGATTATGAGCGAATGGATCTCCTGGGATATAACCCTGAGAGTACAAGGGTCCGTGTTAATGCTCCAGCACCAGAACAAGTCAGCGACAAGGGTGGAGGTGTCATCTCTGCCCACAGCTGTTCCTTAAATCTAAAGACCGTGACAGGAGCTGTGGTTTAGGCTATTTTAATGATGTCAAGAGTCCTGAAAAAGTGGTTTATCAAAAACTGTCACAATGAGCTACTGAACGGTGACTTCGTAGGGCAAAGGTGGAGGACTGAGTGGCAAAGCAAACTGGCTTAGAGCTTTTTTTAATAATCCGATTTTCTTATTTTGTCTATTGCTTTCATTTGAAGGCAAATTTTTTCTGCATGAAAAAGTGTGAAAGAGATACAAGGAAATCCCAATTAGTGAGTAAGCAAGCACTCCTGCAAGGCAATTTTACATTTACTTGGAAAAATATCAACTATTAACTCGCATGAAACAAAGACATTGCAGGAAGCTTGCCTAGCCCACCCTGGTGGCACTGCTCCTCATTGCCCACTGCAGCCCTGCATGCTCAGGCACCGTGGAGCCTTCCAGCTCTTTAGTTACCATAGAACGGAGGCTCAAGGTGCATATCCTAAAGGAATTAGTTAAGTGACATGTAAACATTGGAAACGTCAAATTTATTTTCAGTTCCTCTCTTCACGTAACTCTTCACTGTCTCTTTATTTAACAATGAGGATATTGGGTTCTTCCTGGCCTAACGGCCAGGTCAGTAGTTAAAACTGCTGTTCTCACAGATAACTATGTCCTATTACCACCTTAGTCTTTTCAGAAGATCTTCCTTACTTAACTTTCCCCAGACCGTTACCTTACATACTTTTATATTAGGCTTAGGACTTTCATTTTGCTGGTTCTCATGATTTTAAAAATTATATGTTATTTTCATGGGTAATGTTCACTTCTAAGTATTGAACCATGGAAATGTGTGTGTGTGTCTATGTGTGTGTATAATTTGTAGTGTCTCATACAGAAAGGAATGAAATCAGTTCAGATTGGCTCAAAAATGTTGAAATGTATTTTCTGAGATAAGAAGCAGCTCATGAGGAGGACAGGAGGTCAGGGTTTCAGCTCTATTTCTCTGAGATTCTCTTTGTCTTTTTTCATGGGTTGGGTTTCTCTTCAGTTTCCAGTTAAGATAATAGCAACTCCAGGCATCACATCCAACCAAACAATGCTGGAAGGGAGAGAAGAGACTGCGTTTTCTTGTATTTGCTACCACAGGGTAAATTAATTGTAGACGCTCTCCAAAAACATCTCATTGGTCAGAAGTGTGTTGCATGTACTGTCTGCACCGATTGCGATTGCTGAAATACAGCAGAGTGATGTACTTCCCTCTGGGGGAAACCATCACTCTGACTAGTGCACGATTGAAGGGGAAAATAACAGTGGTTTTCTAGCACAATGCTCGACTGTATGGTAGATGATATAGAATGAAGTCTGTCCACATAGGTGATACATGGTCACTAGATGGAGCTGCTGAAGTTATTCAAACATACTGGCCTCCATTCAATTTCGTTCAATGTCAAGACCTTTCATAGGTTGAGCCTGCTTATCTGAAACACTCCCTTTACTTGTCTATTTAATTCAGTCTCATCTTCACTACTATTCTCAGAAACCTTCTTAAGGGAATCACAATGTATTGTGCTAGATTGTTCAACTGCTTCAGGTCCCTCTGTATTTTTTTTTCCTGTGACTTAAGCATTATCAGGTAATCATTGATTTAATACCTTTCATCTTTATTGGACTATAAATTTATTTTAAGGTCATGCCAATTTTTTTTACTATCTTTATCACTTGCTTGGCCAATTTAGTATAGAGAGTACTCAAGAAATAGTTATTCACTGACGAACTCAACAAATGCAATACATGAAATAAATTAATGAATGAAAGAAATAATTAGAATTGCAATGAAGTCGTCTTTAAAGAAATGCAGAAAATCACTCTTTATATAGACTTTACTCTTCCATCATTTTACTCAGACCGTGAAGACTTATTGAGGATTAAGGAAGCTGATCCTTATTCTTCAAACAATATATCACACTTTGTAATTCCACATTTATCTGTGTTTCCTTGATTAACGATAGCCTCCCTAACTTGGTTTCAAGTTCTATGAAGATAGCACCTGTGTCTCATGGGACTGACAGTTTAAACAAAGACATAGCTCAGTGTTCAGCATGTACTGAAAACTTAATCCAATTCTGTTTAATAATTGGATCAGTGAATGGATAAAATAAATTAGATGCCATAGCATTCATGATTTTTAATTATTCTGATAGAACCAGAAATGATTGCATTTATTTAGGGATAACTTTTCAAATCTTATTAGAAAAATTCGACTGCTAAATTTCCCCTTGTTAAAGTGTCTGTTAGAATGCCTACCAAGACTCTCAACAGCAAGTAAATGATAGTTCTTGTGATGACACTATTTGATAACTTTGGATTTTCTTCCAAATGAGAATTTGTCACCTTTCTTTTGCTTGCTCAATACAGTTGATTGGTTAAAGGGATCACAGAAGGAAAGGAGTTCACATCATTATTGCACATGCCTAACCATCTGTTTTAATGCAGTGTATATCACAACCACCCACCAACATAAAAGGGGAGACGGGATTTAGCTCAATGTCAAGATCAGTTGAAGCACAAGTGCCTCAGTAGCCAGGAATGGAGTGGTCGTCCTGTCTTTCTGCAAAATGAATGATCTTAACTGGATTGTGAAGATCTAGCCAGTTCAGAATAACTGAGAAAGGGATGAGGGACATTGCAGGCAGAGAGAAATCAGTAAGAAAGAACGCTCGTAGCTCAATAATATGTGCAAACTGAACTGATCATCAGTCATGCTGTTACTGTAAGACTCAAAGGTTATTGCTTTCCTTTTCCTTCATTTCCCCCCTTCTTTCATGGATTCATTCCCTCCTTTCCTTTTCTTCTCTTTTTTTATGTTTCCATCTCACTTTTTTCTCTCTTCCCACCATTTCCACAGATTCATATTTCCTCCATCTTCAGCTCCAATTCCAATACACACTTGTTTTCACCAGTGGGTATAGCTTGTTTGAGATAGCTCTCTTGAACTCTCCCACCATGCTTAGTTTCTAATGTGAAAAGATCAGCACCCTTTCTCCAGTTTCTCTATATGACAGTGATGCCAGGAACATAATTATGTTTGATACGGAGGTTCTTTATTTTATGTCCAATCCTGCCTTTTTAGACTAGTGAGCACTTTTATAAGGGTGGCTATAATCATAGTTATCTCCTTTTTGTTTTTTGTTTGTTTTATGATTTCTGGCTTTGTTTGTTTTCTTTTTATTTTGTTCTAAGCATACTATGGATTTTTCCAAAGTTTGAGTGTATTTTTTCACATGGAAGATCATGATGTTGCATTTGAACTTCATTCAGAGCAAGATAATTGAGCATTTCCTTCAGTTTTAATTCTCTTTTTATATGTTCTCCTTAGCATAATGATTACTTCACAGTAATATTATGATCTTTTTCTTATTTTAATTAATGTCACATCTCAATTCTAAGTGCTTGTTTTCAGCCCCAGGGTACTAATTTCATATCTTGTTTCTTAAATTAGCTGACTATAAGCTCAGATTTCTGGTGGTTATCATAGTTATACAGCTATTTTGTGTCCCCATCAATAAGAAGAAATTAGTGTTTTAATGAAGGATTTTCTGCTAATCTCTAAGGTATTTGATTTTGAAAACTGCAGTATTGCTTCATGGCCTTAAGTTGCATATTAAGCCATAACTAGTCTGCAGCTAATATACAAGGTCTGGCGCAAATAACGCCCCTTCTTATTACAAAATCATAAGCAAGTAATTCTGTAGCATAACAATATCACACTGAAGCACACCATATGACATTTTAGGTGAAATGTTTGAATTAAAACCATAAATTATCACACTCATATTATCACCCTACCAGCCAAACACAAGTAGGAGTTACTTCTGCTGGATCCTGTATTTGTATTATTGCTAAAATAATTTTTGTTTATAAGATGGCAGAAAATGTACCAACCCCGATCAGATGTGCTATAAAATCACCATTTATTTTAATATCACCCTATTTGATAAGCCAATATAGAAAGTAATGCAAGTTTCTAAAGGTCTCAGGAGCGTGTATAAAGGACACGTGGACAAAGCCAAAAGGACGGGAGGATCGAAGGAGGGAGGTGGGGATGTCTGGGGTGGGGGCAGCAGTGAGGAGAAAGTGGAGACAACTGTACTTGAACAACAATAAATACAGATGTATTAAAATATTTTTATAAACTCAGATTTTCTTTTGTTAATATCTGGGGACAAAAGAAAAATAAATTATTTAGAGACATCTTATTAACACTACATCTAAACTTTTAGGAAAAAAATAATTCCAAATGCAGCTTACAAATACAGAAATTAGTATTCTTATATTTATTCTGCTGAAAAATTTGAATATCACAACATAGATCATTGCATATTAAAATATACTCTTTGGTTCATGTTCCAGTATAAGGTTTCTGCTTTGATTTGAATTTTTGCTCAGTCCCATTGTGACCTTAATCTTCAGTGGTCCCTAAGCATCAGTTTTTCTCAGTTACCTCAGTGTTTGATTAGCTGCCCAGTTAGTAGTGATAATTATACTGAAGCCTCGTTGTTATTTTGATAATTGCTCCTATGTGCTTTAGTTAGACAGTTTTCTCTGTTATATTTGTTCTTTGTTTACTAAAGAGGGTGAGAGATACTTTCTTTAGGTTCATTATTTTATTAGGGGGAAGAATAATGTACTTTTTAGATATATGGACTTTGTGGATACAAACAATTTTGTCTATGATTTGTAAGGATAATTTCAAGAATTCTCCAAATTCTGTAAAAGTGAAAATTGGGAAAACAATAAAAATATCACTTGGCTGTTGGCAGTCATTATACAGTGATTAAAAATTCAACTGATTGTAAATGAAGAAAAAATAACATTAATTTGGGCTTGCAAAATGCATTGCTGCAGTGGTTGTGTGTGTGTGTGTGTGTGTCCCTAGGGCATGGTTTTAAGGTGATGTTGGAATATGGGGTCAAGGTGAGTGGCAGGTAGGAGGTATGCATTTGCAGAGAGTGAAACCTCTTTATTCAGAACCCTTGAAGTAAACGGTACCCTGTGTGTAACAGAATGGGGAAAAGTCCACCTCGGTCCCACATGGAAGAGTACCAAAATGGCCTTTTTGAAGGCAGTAAAAATTGTAAAGGAAATTGATATTTATTTGTATGCTAGGAAGGACTTTACTAAGCTTATCTTTTCTATATTTTTGTTGCATTTCTCTATAGGTCATTGATATTTCATATGATTGTTATTTATAATACTGTTTTTTTTTTATTTCAGAAGTTACCCTCAAATACATAGGAGTTCCTTTTTTATAGACATTTGAATGATTGCACTCTAAAAATGTTAATTTAAACAGCTTTTGATTAGTACAGTGGACATCACAGATTCTTCCTCCTTTTTTGTCTTTAAGCTATTTATTAAGAAGTATTCTTTAAATTTTACTTGAGATAGTGCTGTACTCTTCCAAGTACATTAATTGATGTCAAGGAGTGAGTAGATGAAAGTAATAGTCCTACTTGGTCTTTGCTAGTTGATGTAAACTTCAAAGAATGGAAGACATTTTACATTTAGCTGCATGTCATAGTTTAAAAGTTTGAGTAACTTTGAATTGGGATTTAATTGTTAATAGTAAAGTTACCAGAGTTTATTCTGCTGTATTTATTAAGCGATTAAGTTGTGTCCAGATATGATCAAGGACAGAAAGTAATCACAATCCTTCTTTTAAGTCCAGAGTGCTTAGTTAAAGATAATAGGGTCCGGTCTAGCCAGTTTAAACAGAAAAGGATTCATCATCGATTATAGTGTGCTCGCTGCAGTGTTTGGAAAGCTGATGGGAAAGGCTCTATACAGGCTGAGGCTTCAGGAATCCCTGCCACAGACAGCCATGCTGTTCAAGTGGCCGCCCGATGGATCCGCCGCTTCTGTCATGATAGGGTGTGTGATAAATCAGGAAGCTAATACCGTGGCTGCAGGCTTCAAATCCACGCGTTTCAGAAGGAATGATGAGGCAGATTGAAGGGAAAAGAAAAGGTCACTGAACTGAATCCACAAGAGTTATAGTTGTTTCCCAAAACAACTGTGAAATAGCAAGCATGAGTTTTAAAGACAGTGCTCTTTGGTGACTGCCTTCTTGGGTTTTAGAAGGAACTAAATCAGTTAATATCATTGATGGAGGTATAGTAATGCTTAGAAGCTCTGAAGTAAGATATCAGAAGCAGCAAACACCGTTAGGCTAGAAAACGAAACTAGAGTCAACCTTTTATTGAGATGAATTCTGTCCTGTGATTGGCCATTATAATTTAATAATAATTTAGTGCATAAGAATACATCTTATTATTTGTTAATTGACTGCTAAACAGAATCTTCTAAGGTGATTATATACAAATAGTTCAGTGTGAGAAAAAGACCCAGGTACTCTGTATAATATATAATGACAGAGTTTCATAAGACATGCCATCTATAGCCCTAAATTTAATAATAGGCCAAACAAAGATAGTTTTGAATAGTTTTTCCCATGATGTCTTTTTTGCTTCTTGTATTCACTGTGAATTTCTACAATTATGCTATGCAAAAAAACCATTCCAGTAATTACTGGAACACAACATCAACTGTTTATTAATTTTCACCATTTCGTGTATTGGTTGAGTGGTCCTTCTGATCTGAACTCGCATTTAGCGAAGATTGGCTGAGCTTGGTCAGGCATTTGCAGTCAGTCAATAGGGTTAATTGGAAGCTGGCTAGGTTTTACTGGGTCTCTTCTGTTCTCCTTCACATGGTCTCACATTTTTCAGCAGGGCAGACTTGTGTTCTCAAGTCATAGGCAAGAGTTCAGGAGGTTTTGAAAGCATGCCACACCCGTTGGGCTCTAGGATCAGAGCTGACACATTGTGACTTCATTTACATTCTAGTAACCCAGGCAAGTTTTTAAAGACCATACCATAATTAAGAGATAGACTTAATAAGCTACAACTTTTGATAGGATATGTTGCAAAGCTGCATTGCAAATGATTTACAGCACTCTTCTATATACTTTTGAGAAGCAAATCAAGTCAGGTTATTGACCTCAATGAGTTTTCTCCAACTTCTCCATTACTGAAATATCAACTCAGTGTCAAATAAACGCATCTTTAAGCAGGATATATATTACCCTTGACAATAAAGTCACACAATCATAAGTAAATTTAAGAATGTTTACTGAATACATATTACTTGAAAACTCTACAATGAACAATACAAAACTAATAAACAAAAATAGTAGCCCAAGATCTAGTCTGTCATGTAAGAAGCTTGGAAGTTGTGTCTCCACCCTTTCAACAAGGAAAAAGCTGGACAAATAGAAAAAAATAACAGTTCTCCCTCAGATACATGAGAAACATGAAATCATAGGATAAACTATTGCCCTTCAAGTTGGAGAGGCCGACAGGCAAATACAGAAAAACAGAACTTACCTCAACAGGGCTGAACCCCCCTCAGAAAGTGGTTTCTGGATAAGAAACTGAATTGTAATTGAAGAGGTGCTGGAGACCCAGTGTTGACAAATCTAAGAGATAAAATCTCCAGGTAAATCCAATCATCAGGGAGTTTCTCTGATATTTTCAGTTGTTTTTCTCTTTTTGTTTCCATTTTAGTAGATCTTATATAGATATCCTCGAGCTTGGGGATATTTTCTCCACACTTCTCTGAGTTTTACTTCCTGGAACTGTGCCAGTTCTTCACCCGGTCTCACAGTGAACCCCTGAGAAAAGTATCCGTATGCTCCCAGCAGAGTGAGAGCAAGAGGAACCATTTTGAAGAAAGACACAGTATTTTGTGCTTCTTAACAAGTCCTGTCCTCAGGAGAAACTATTCAGACAGAGCCTCGCCTGCTGACAGTTTTATCAGAGCCTACCTGACTCAGGGCAAGGGAAATATCCAACCCCAGTTCCCTGTTCCCTCTCACCTGGGAGAAGAAGATACCCATTTTGGCCATCATTGCCCACCTAAGGGAGGGGGTGCTGAGAAGCACACGTGACATCTATAATCTACAGGCACAAGATCACTGAAAGACTGTGGTCTAACTACAGGATGGAAAAGCTCCCCCACACACACACACCTTACCATAACATCACTGAAAGACTACTTAGAGTAGTTCCTTTGAGCCAGTACATCATATCTGGCCATCAAGAAAAACATTATAAGATATTAGAGAGGTAAAAAAAAATAAAAATTAAAATAAGCTTTACTAACATACTCCCCGTAGATTTAAAACAAATCTGTTAATGTGCTGAAGGCCTTAATGGGTAAAATAGATGGCCTTCAAGAACATATGGACAATGTCAGCCGAGGGATAGAAATAGTAAGAAAGACACCCCCCACAAATGCTGAAGATAAAGAACACTATAGTGGAGATGAAGAAAGTCTTTGATGGGTCTTTAGTTATCTGGACGTTTCTGAGGAAAGAATTCCTGAGCTTGAGGATATCTCATTAGGAGCTTCTAAAACTGAAAAGCAAAGAGAAAACAACTGAAAAAAAGAGCAGGATATTCAAGAACTGGGGGACAACTACGAAAACGTGCAACAGACAGGTATTGGCGATACCAGAAGAAGAATAGAGAAATGGAAGAAAGAAATATCAGAAATGACTGAAATTTTCCCCAAATGAATATTGGATACCAAACCATAGAACTAGGGAGCTCATAGTGTACTAAGTAAGAAAAAAACAAACAAACAGAAAAACTACACCTAGGCAATCCAAACTAGAAAAATATCAATGATCAACGAAAAGAAGCTGAGGGGGAAAACACCTTACCTTTAGAGGAATGTATATAATAATTACATTCAACTTCTATTCAGAAGCTATGCAAACAAGAAGACAGTAGAATGTGATATTTAAAGTGTAAAGAGAGAAAAAGAAACAACACCAATGCAGAATTCTGTACCTTGAAAAATTACCTTTATGTATTAAGAGGAAATAAAGGCCTTCTGAGATGAACAAAAAGTGAGGGCATCTGTTACCAGTAGACCTGTACAAAGAATGTTAAAGGAAGTTCTTTAGAGAAAGGCAAAATGACATAGGTCACAAACTTGATCTACACAAAGAAAGGAAGACTATTGGACTAGGAATAAGTGAAGTTAAATTAAGAGCATTTTTTAATTTTTAGTTGATTTAACAAATATCAGCTTGTTTGAAATAATAACAACAGTATATTGGAATATGCATAACACTATAGAAATATATGGAAGATGTTCAACCTTATACGTCACTAAGGAACTGCACATTTAAACAACAGCGAGATGCCACTGCTTGGGTATTGTAGTCAGAAAAACCCAGAAGGCTGACACCACCAAATCTGGCAAACACATGGAGCACCGCGAACTCTCATCCATTGCTGGTGGAAATGTGAAACAGAACAGCTGCTTTGGAGGGCAGTTTGGCTATTTCTTACGAAATTAAACATGCTGTTACCTGGTGGTCCAACACTTGTGCTCTTTGGTATTTATGCAAAACGTTGAAAGTTTATTTTTACACAGAAACTGGTGCATAGATGTTTATAACACTTTTTATTGATAATTGCCATTACTTGAAAACAACTAAAATGCACTCCAGTGGGTAAATGGATGAGTAAGCTGTGCTACACCCACACAATGCAATGTTATTCAGCACTCAATAGAAAAGCACTAGCAGACCGTGAAAACCATAGAGGAACCTTTAATGCATATGACTAAGGAAAGAAGGCTATCTGAGAAGACTGCAAACTGTGTTTCTAACTATAGCACATTCAGGAGAAGGTAAAACTGGAGATAGTCAAAGACCAGCAGCTGCCAGGGGTCAGGAAGCAGGGGAAGATAAACAGGTGGAACACAGAGAATATGTAGGACAGTGAAAGTATTCAGTATGATACTGTAAGAATTGGGGAGATCTTATGCTCAGGGAAACTTTGAAACGTAAATAAAACCCACTGGGTTGATTTCTCTCATATGTAGAATTGAAGGGACAAACTGAACTAACAAAGAAAATGGGGACAGACACATAGATGGAGAGCACATGACGGCTGGTGGGAGGGGAAGTTAGAGGGTGGAGGGTTGGAGCAAAAGGGGTAAAGGACTCATGGACATGGACAACAGTGTGGTGATTGATGGGGGGAGGGAGTATAAGGGGACTAAATGTTAATGGTAAAAATACAATAAAATTAAATTAAAAAAGAATCTCTGAACCATGAACCAAACCTAAGTAATCTAAACATTGAATCATACCATAATAATTTTAATAATAATTAATAATAAAAATTTAATAACAATTTTAAGTACATTGTATACTTCTCTAGGCTCTCTCTCCTTAGGTTATGGTTACATTCCTTCATTTATATGAGTTCCCACTCTAGTTCTATTGCTATTGCTAATACAATTAAGAATAAAGCTTGGTCCTCCTTCTCTTATAAATGGTCACAATGGTTCATTAATGTCACCATTTTTTTTTCCTTAGAAATGGAGTGGAATATGCAAAACTAGAGGGCAAAACTATGAGGAAGCCTTCTTGTACCAACTTCCTTCTGACCAGGGTGCTAAGCAAGGTTCATAGCAGAAATTCGTGCCATACCATTTGCTTATCACCAGGAGGTCTTTGAAACTCAGAGCCAGATATAGAGGCATCCTGAGGGTCCTTTGGGCATTCTCACATGCCATTCCATGAACAAAAGTCTGGAGTTTGCTTTGGGGCGTCTGCACCCTGAAACACCAAATTCCAAGGGTGCCAGCCAACTAAGACTTTGCTGCTCCTCTGATCCTTCCCACCTTCCTGCATTTGCTTTGCTAGAGTATGTTGGTGAGCTCATTGTTAAGCACAGATATTGTTAAGAACTAAATTTTATAGCCCTGGATGGGAGGGTCAGTTGGTTGGAGTGCCATCCCCAGCTGGGGTGCATATGGGAAACGGCCAGTCAATGCCTCTGTGTCTCTCTATCTCTCTGTCTCTCTTTCTCTCTCAATTTTTTCTCTCTCTCTCTCCCTCCCTCTAAAATTCATTTAAAACATTCTTAGTGAGTAAAAGGAATTAAATTATATGAACAACAAATATATAAGTTTTATTGAAAGTAATGATGGTAAATACTCAAAACTCATGATTACATATATTTCTATTGTCTGTGGTCTTTAGGTTATTTGCACCTCTTGTATGTCTATGATGGAAATACTATTGATGTTACTCCCTGTCTTCTTTAAACACCACACTCAGTAATGCCACTTTGGTGGCTATATAAGCACTTTTGTGTGGGACCTACCATGAAGTTATTTCCAAATGAATTCTCACTACTCTTCCACATAGAATCTTTCTTTAACTGTATTATACCCTGATGTTGGGTTTAGTACGTCTAACCGCTTCTTGGAAACCTGTTTTGAAATTTCTCAATGGAGATAATAAAATAAATATATATTTAAAAACAGATTAATGTACTTCAGTCAAAGGAGTAGCTACATTTTCTCTGTGAACCCCTTGAACTCCAGGTGGCATGAATTCAACACAGCACAACAGTGTCTAAAATGAACAGAATGAACTTCATATTCACTCCTTTGCAGATTCAATGGAAAGAAATGATAGAAAGGGACCTAAGCAAATACCTCATTTCTTTCTTCAGGGTATCAAATTTACTAGACAAAAATTCCCTGAGACGTTTTCATGTTAGCATTTATTCTGTGTCAGAGAATCACTAAGCCTCTCCTAATATTGTAATATCTATCAAACATGCTTTCAAAAGTTAACTATATTCATTTATTCTTCCTAATAAGAATATTCTATTAGTCTAACTTATGAAGGGTGTTTTTCTTAGCAAAACATAATTAAATAATTGCTTTTGACAGAGTTCCTGAGGGAACTTTTGCTCTGGTAAATGCTATGAAAAGATGAGGCCGGATTTCAGTTCCATTTCTCTGACCACAGTGGGATGTTAAAAATATTTAAACAGAACATTTTTCTTTGCAGTAATGCAACTTAGTGAAAATATTTTTTAAATTAGTATGGTGCTCTTCTCAGTCTATATAAAATAATAAAATATATCCAAATAGACTTGTTTATTCATTAGGGCTAAACATGCATACACATGTATGGGCATACGTATGCATGCACTTTAACAAGAAGAGATGATTTTTTTCTGTTCTTTGATCTATATGTTTACTTTCCTGTCACAGTAAAATAATGACCAAACTATCAGCCTATTATTGACTATCTTTAATAATAACCCTGTATGCGTGGTTGTGTATGGTTTGTGGTATGTGTGTGTGTTTGTGCTGTGGTCACACATGTATATAACTTCTAGAAAATCACTTATTTGTGGAAGCAAACAATATGATCTTATAATGAAACTGAAGTCTCCATGGCAGCTGCTGTGAAAAGAAGAGCTCATCTTAAGAGAAAATGAAATGCACAGGGTGAGGGAAAAGTAGGTTTACAATTGTGTGGATGGAAAATAGTGCAATAATTAATAAATAATAATGCAAGAATAAGCCTGTTTTGTGTACTCACAACTGTAATCCTACTTTTGCCCCACCCTGAATATATAATTAGCTTTATAAAAATCAAAGGCTTTATAACAGAATTGTTTGCAATTTAATGACATATCCATTTGTGTTTACCAGTAATATGGAAAAAAACAAAATATATTTTTATATCCCCTGTTTTACTTTTATAACTGGTATATTTGTGCATTTTAAAAAGCCCTTGTCATTTTTTTAAGTTAAAAGAAACATTTTCAAGCCAAGTATATGAATTACTCAGCACAGTGGTATACTTGCTTTCTAGAAAAAAATAGATGCTAAAACTGCATGTAAATTTTACTGTTTCAAGTATTTCTATCCTAAGAACTTCCAAAAATAAATAAAAAATATTCATCTTATTACATGTTTTTCATAGAAAATTAATTAGCCATCAGTCATCATTACATAAATATATAATATTTATATATTATATATATAATATTTACTTTATAATATTTACATTATTTTTATATTTACAAATAGTTTTTGGATATTTTTCAATAAATTATTATATAAATAATAAATTTAGTAAGGTGTAAATTTAATACTTTAACATATATTTAGAAATAAATACCAGGAAAAAGATACCTTCCATTAGGGAAAAAAGAAGTAAAAGGCTAAAATGAAATATTCACAAGTATGGTATGATCAAGTAGTGGCTTATATATTTATAAACATTTAAATTTTAATATATCTATATGTATACACTTTAAAAAGTTTATTCTATTTTTCCATTACCATTCATCCTCCTCACAGTCCCCTCTCTCCTGCAGCTGTCACTGTGTTGTCCACGTCCATGAGTCCTGTACATTTTTCTGTTAAGCTGTCCCACCTCCACCAGGGAGCACACAATGCATGACATTAACCATGCTACCAGACTAAAGGGGTCCATTTGCCTGCATGCATCAAAGCCCAAGCAAATGTGAACAGGAGTTTGCAGCCAAGAGAGTAAGGGCTTATTAGTTGAGGAAATGGCGCCACGCTCAATGTCACAGAGACCTGGCTCCCCGATGGCTTCCAGAGAATGGGTTATATAGGGGAAACGTTTTATTGCTATCATCCCCTTGAGGGTCCAATCTGTAGAACAGAGACAACCATCTTTGCTCTATTTCCCAAGTTCTGATCAAGGTCTTTCAAAAAGCAAGTCCTGCAACATGCTAATGCCTTATCTTGGGAACAGCTGCATCTCACATTCTCCAAGTGTGAGCAAGTACAGACTTTAGTATTGGTTGGCCTGAAATGAAGAAGCAAAATTTACCTCACTAGTGTGCCTTGAGCCAACCTCGACATTCCAACCGTCTCCAGTCCACTCTACAAACTGCCATTATATCGCTTTGCAAACCTCAGTGGGACTGTGAAACAAACAAAACAAAAAACAAGGATTGAAGAGCCAGATAGATGTGTTCTTTTCTATACCTTGTGGTCATTATTTGTAATTGAAAACGATAATGGTAATCACAGTTCCCAAAGGTGAAGGTCCATCTTCTGTGCCGTGCCTTCAGTGCTTACTACCTAGCAGATCAGATAAAAGCAACTGTTTATATCAATGGAGTGCTTTCCCCACCATATTATGAACTACATGAGAAAGAGCGTTGCATCATTTTTCATATTATCACCTCCCAAATCGCAAATATGAATAAAACAGAATATATGCTATGACTGTATTCCAACAAGTAACTGCTTTTAGCAAGAGCATACCCGTATTTTTAAAAAATGGTGTGTGTTGGTTTACATAAATACTGAAATATATTCCCAATAATGAAGCACAATTTTATATGTAAGCATTTTAATGTCAAAAATTTGTCAGTCTGTTGTCTATCTATTACTCTGTCTCCATTGTGCTGGTTAGTTCATTTTCTTCATTAGTTTCCACATGAGTGAAACGATTTGTTACTTGTCTTTCTCTGACTGGCTTATTTCACTTAGCATAATGCTTTCCAGTCCATCCATGCTGTTGCAAAAGGTAAAATTTCCTTCTTTTTTACACTTGAGTGGTATTCCTTTGTGTAAATATACTATAGCCTTTTTATCCACTTATATACTGATGGACACTTGGCTATTTTAAATAATGCTGCAGTGAACACAGGGGTGCATGTATTCTTTCGAATGTGTGTTTCAAGTTTCTCAGATAAATTCCCAAGGTAGAATTGCTGGGCCATGAGGCAGTTCCATTTTTAATTTTTTGAGGTAACTCCATACTGCTTTCCACAGTGGCTACATTAGTCTGCATTCCCACCAACAGTGCATTAGGGTCCCCCTTTCTCCATATTCTTGTGAGAATTACTTCGTTGATTTATGGATGGTAGCCATTCTGATAGGCATGCGGTGATATCTCATTTGTGTTTTAATTTGTATTTCTCTGATGATTAGTGATATTGAACACATTTCATGTACCTATTGGTCAAAAGTGTCTATTCAGGCCCTTTGATCATTTTTAAATTTGATTTTTTTTGGTGTTGAGTTTTAGAAGTTCTCTGTAAATTTTGGATATTAACCCCTTATCAGATTAACAATAGTGATACTTTTGTTTTTTCTTCATATTTATGTAAATTATTTTGCATGCTTTGCAGATTAAAAAAACAGAGGATAGTGTGTATAATGTAGATGTTTATATAGCATAGATGTGTGTATACACATTCATCTATAATATATGTACTTCTTTCTACTTACAATCCATGGAGATCAGACTATAGCTATAAAACAGAATACAATGCATTCTTTTTTAGAGCTGTGACTTCATAGATGTAGCACACATTATTTAACCAGTTTGTCATTGACAGAAATTTGGATTTTTAATTGTCTCCCTCCACATAGAATTCTATCATTTTTTGCCTAGTTTTAAAAGAATATTATTGTACAAATATTTTTGCCACAGAATATTGTGGACATACTTCTGGAAGTTATCTTTCTTGGTTAAAACATACATGATTAAAAACTTGTCACATATGCCAAGGTACTCTTCTTCATAGTGATCTTTTTTCATCATTCTGTTAGCAATGGATAAAGATTCATATTTATCTCCCCCCAGTAACCCCAGTAAATGTTTATACAATTTTGACTTTTTGCCAATGAAAGGGTTGATAAATGATATTTGAGTTTCTCGTTATTTCCATTATTTTTCTATAAAGTATGTGTTCATTTCTCTATTTTGTAGTGTTGTTGAAAATTCCCCTTAATTTTTGAAGCCCTTAATTAAATGTATTACACTTTGATATTTTAAGTTGCAAGTATTTTTCCCAGTTTGAGGTTTGCTTGTTTTTCTGACGGTGTCTTTTAATGGACATTTTAATTTTTAATGTAATCAAAATTGTCTAACTTTTTCTTTATTCTTCTGAATACTGAATTATATCTTAAGGAGGTTTTTATCTCCCATATACAAACTAGGCAACCAAGTTTCCTTCTACTATGTGTATAGTTCTATCCTTTGGTATTTAAATCTCTAATCATTTTGGCATTTATCCTTGCATATGGCATGATGAACAGATCCAATTTTATCTCTTTTCCACGTGGTCTAACATCATTTATATAAAAATACACGCTTCCTCACTTTTCTAATACATTTTTCTATTTTGACCCCCCTTTTTAACAAACCTACCTATGTACCCAAAATACATTTTAGAAAATATGAAATGGTTGGTATATTGTAGGTCTTTTTTGGTTCAGTTTGCTTTTCTTCAGAATGATTTTGGCTATTAATTACCTATACTCGTTTTTTAAATCATTTTCCTTGTCATTCCATTACAGTTGTCACCATGTTTCCCCTTTGCCCTCCTCTATGCATCCCTGCCTTGCTCCCACCATCGTTTCCCACACTGTTGTCCGTGTCCATGGGTCATTCATACATGTTCTTTGTCTAGTCCCTTTCACACCTTGTTTGTCTTGAAACAAATTTTTTTATCATTTTTGCATGCCTTAAAATAATAAAATTTGATTTTATTAGAATTATCATAA
>PVKM010009058.1:0-37650 GCA_004027735.1 Carollia perspicillata | reverse complement strand
AAAAAATAACTTTCATTGTAATATTTTCATGTCCATGATATACTTATGATAACTAGTTTAAACTATTTGTGTGCTCCTCTAGAAATAAGATATGTATTTCTTCAAACAATCACTTGTCAATACAGTAATATCGCCTTTTCTCCAGGCAATTACCAGAAGTATGTGTCATTCAGCTTCACAAAGAAATTCTTCAGCATATCCTTTTAGCACCACTTGATCTTTGCAGCTTATTATAAATTTTGGAGAAGCAAAAGAGAATAAAAAATCACAACCAAATTGAAAATTATTTTATAAAATTTTAATAACAAGGAAAATATGTTCAAATAAGTTGTATAATTAGAATTTGTTTCCAATTATTTTTATGAAGGAAGATATTAAGAGTGTGTAGGTATTTGCATATGTTTGTGCCTCACTACAAAGAAACAAGTAATATACAAATCTGGTTTGCAAAGCAAAAACACAATAGACAATAAGAAGTTATTTCTAAATCTTATGGAATCTGTTTCATATGATAAAATCCTTATAGTTGTCATTTATTAGCAATGATAGAGATACTTAAAATAAGTCATATTTTATTAACAAAATCATTTTCTCTATACTTTCACACACAAAGTAAAATTTTAAACAATTTTCCTTATAAATTTCCAAAAGAAATGATACGTTTCTACCACACATGAAATGACACCTTTGAAAAGTCACATTTTAGTCAAAATCCTAAGGTTTCCAAATATTCAGATCTCTTACAGGTGGTTTGGTTTAATAAGGAATATATTTATAGAATCTATTGATGATTCTTTTATTAATATGAAAAATAAATCAATGTGACCATTGAAAAAAGGCATGATGATCTTCAGTAATAAGTAATAACATATTCAAAACAATTTTTTGAAATGACCTGCCAAATGACTTCTCTTTGTTGTTAAATCTTTGCATAATTCTTGCTCTTCTTTATTCCACCCACCCTCTGGATATATGAGAAACATAAAATAAATAATATTTAGAAAAGCATATTTGTTTCAAGTTTTGTACTGAGTGCTACTAATAAAGATTTTTAGAAGTTTTCAGTTCTAAGTGAGGTGCTAGGTTAAATAACTATAGTAGAAGATACATTAAAAGGCCACTTAAATTCACGAAAGCCCTCAGGAATGCCCGAAAGATATTTGTAATAGAGTCCTATAGGACACTTGACTTGGAAAACAACCTGTTCCACAAATGAAGAAGGTCAGGTGGCAGGAGGTTGAATTGCATTACCTTCTGTTAGAGGCAATAAGTGGCAGTGGCAGTTTGAGAATCTAGGTCACTCAACCCCAGCTTTTCAGAATATTGCACTAATTCTCAATATCGCTGAGAATTACTTGAAATTAACACAAATATTTCTACATTAAAAATGGATTCATGCCACAGTAAAAGGGCTATATGACAAAAGTAGGTAATAGTTAATACAAATCACTTAGTGAAGACACCAATGTTGGGAAATTTGATTTCAACTACTCAATTAAACAAAAAGTCATAATTAGCCAAGTCTGGGTGAAAAGCATTAATTTATTTAATGTGTCCTCATAATTAAAAAAAAATTCTCCAAGAGTCCACCTTCTACCAAAAATATAAAAAAAAACTAAGTAAGTGATCATTTTACATTTATTTCTAACACCAAAATGACTGACTTGCTAGATCAATGAAGAAATTTTGACCCAGAGGTAAGAAAACCCAAAGACCAGAACATCACGAAGGCAGGAGTGGAGGCAGAAGAAAACAGTCCTGAACAGTGGTACATTTCTGGGTCCACTTACAATGGTGGCCATCAGAGTTCCATGTCCAATGTTGAAACAGCACGCGCTCAGGCAAAGCACTTTGCTGTTTTGTTAAACCTTCCCCTTCTAGTGGGCTTTACAAAGTTCATGACCATAATGACTCATACGACAAAAGCATTTTTATTTACATTGTCAATGACTACAGGCCTTTTCATCTGGGTGTCCCACACTGTGATTCACACCTTTGAATTGAAGGTTTTGTTTTTTTTTTTTTTTTCATTTTACTTACCATTTGTCCAGCCAGTCTAGGGAAGGAAATTATTTATAGGTAATTGTGATTTAGGATGAAATGGATATTGAAACAACTAAAAAGAACTGAAAGAAAATATGTTAAATTAAACAAAAAGGGTAAATCTTAAATTTATTTACTATATGCACAGTCAAATAAAATAAGCATCTTTTATAGATGTATTGATTAATGAACCAAGGGTTTGATCTCCAAAACATATAAAAAACACATATGACTCCACTCCAGGAAGACAAACAATATAATTAAAAGATGGGCAAAAGACCTGAACAGACACTTCTCCACGGAGGACATACAAAGGGCCCAGAAATATATGAAAGGATGCTCAGCATCCTAGCCATCAGAGAGATGCAAATTAAAATCACAATCAGATATCACTCACACTAGTCAGAATGGCCATCATAACCAAATCAACAAACAACAAGTGCTGGTGAGGCTGTGAAGAAAAAGGAACCCTAGTACACTGTTTTTGGGAATGCAGACTGGTAAAGCCACTGTGGAAAACAACGTGAATTTCCCTCAGAAAACTAAAAATGAACCTGCCATTTGACCTGGTAATTCCACTACTGGGACTATACCCTGAGAATCCTGAAAAAAACAATTCAAAAGAACTTGAGTACCCTAATGTTCATAGCAGCACAATTTATAATAGCCAAGTATTGGAAGCAACCTAGGTGCCCATCAGTAAATGAATGGATCAAAAAACTATGGTGCATTTACACAATGGAACACTATGCAGCAGAAAGAAAGAAGGAGCTCCTACTCTTTGCAACAGCATGGATGGACCTGTAGAGCATTATGGTAAGTGAAATAAACCAGGCAGTTAAAGACAAATACCATACGACCTCACCTATAAGTGGAACCTAATCAACAATACAAACAAATAAGCCAAATATAACCAGAGACATTGAAATTAAGAGCAAACCAACAGTAACCAGAGGGGAGGTGGGAGGGAATAATGGGGGAAAAGGGGAAAGGGTTGTCAGGAACATGTACAAAGGACACATGGACAAAGCCACAGTGGGGTACAGAGGTGGGAAGTGGGGGATGGCTGGGGTGGGGAGGTATGGTGGGGCAACATTGGAGACAACTGTATTTTAACAATAAAAAAACTGAAAAAAAGACCAATTAAAAATCTTGACACACAGATCTACAAGTAACACAAGTACACACTTGCAAGGAACAAAGGATAAACAAATTGTGATTTCAGTGCAAACTGACAGGCAAAAAGAAATCATTAGCGTATTATAGTTTGAGAAAAAAATAAGATCATAAATGTTATTAGAATGTAGTTAAACATCAACTTGTGGAGATGAATAAATAAAAACTAAATGCAAGAAGCTGAAAAACAAGACTAGCATGATATAAAACTGTTAAATAAAAACTATTAGAGGGCAATTGTTTAACTAGGCATTATGCTTAAAAAAAAGACATTGAATATAAAATAACACAAGCAAAACAAAAAACAAACATTATCTTTTATAGTATTTTTTAAAATATAAAATTAAAACACATTAAAAATATAAAAATATTTTTTGGTCTTTCAAAAGTAATGTCCCCCAAGAGCTACCAAAGACTTAAAAAAAAAAATTCATTCCTTCACCTTCTTTGGAGAGCACAGAAATTGTTTTTCATGGCATTAATATTTCTAGGAGAAACAATTTTTCCTCAGATATATCAATAGAAACAGGAAATTAATAATCTGTTGCTATTTAAGAAGTCTATGCTAAATAATTCCATTTAGAGACATTTACTGAATGGGGGAAGCCTAGGATGGATGAAGTACTGTGCCTTTTGGTGAGTCAGGTACAATGCTTGCAGCCTCTAGCACTCACTGCCTTAAATTTACCCCAACTCTATTATTGAACTATGCTGGTCAGTTTCAGATTTCTAAGCTATTTTTTTCTGTGCTTATTAGAGTCTGATTTTTTGATAGATAAGAAATTGGGCAAATATCTTAAGTAAAATAGTAAAGTTTTTAACTAAATGATAATGTCTATAACTCCAGGAAGCTCTTAAAATAAATTATTGTAAATCACCATACCCTTTGTCAGCTGATGAAAAACTTTTGCCATTGCTCTGACAACACATGTTCTGAAGTTTACTGAACCTCTGTGTTCACAGGGAGTGTTGTGCTCATGCATACTTACATAGATGCGTACATAACCCTATACCCACATACACACCAACCACAATAGAAAAGGAAAGGCAGCCCTGGGTTAAGAACAAAAAATAGCAAAAAAAAAAAAAAAAAACCCAAGCATATAAATTATTTATTGTCACTTCCAGCCAAGATGGAGGTGTAGGTGGAAACACTGTGCATCCTTGCACAACCTAAATTAAGGACAACAAAGATTTAGAAACAAAAACACAACCAGAACAGACAGAAAATTGAACTGTACAGAAGTCCGACAACCCTTCAACCAGACTGGTAAGAGGGGCATAGTCAGTGGCCAGCAGAGAAGGGTCGCATCAGGAAAAGGCTGTGGCTGCCTGACCCAGGAGGGGAGTGCAGGCAGTGTGGGGCTGACTGAGGTCACACATTCACACGCGGATAAGCTAGGCAAAAACAGGCAGCAAGACAGACCTCACAACCCAGGGCTCTAGTGCTGGGAAGTATAGCCTAAAAGCACTGATTGAAAAGGTGCCAGGAGACACTCCTAGCCTCACAGGAGAGTTTGTTGGAGAGACACACAGCGTCCTAGAATGTACACAAGCCCACCCACCCAGGAACCAGCATCAGAAGGGCACAATTTGCTTGTGGGAAGTGGCAGAGGGGACTGAAATCTGAGAGACAGCAGAGCAAGC
Organism: Carollia perspicillata; assembly: GCA_004027735.1. Taxonomy (NCBI): domain Eukaryota; kingdom Metazoa; phylum Chordata; class Mammalia; order Chiroptera; family Phyllostomidae; genus Carollia; species Carollia perspicillata. The sequence continues at coordinate 32,784 of PVKM010009058.1, read as the reverse complement.
ACCATTGTTCCCTCTGTGATCCCATCCCCACATACAGCCTCACAGCCCAGAAACTGGGTTGCCCTGCCCTGGTGAATACCTAAGGCTCCACCCCTCACATGTAATAGGCTCAACTGGACCAAAAAATTATGGCTCAAGCAGAAGAACATATCAAAACCCTAGAGCCAATATTTTTAAGCGACCAAGAGATAGCCAATCTATCAGATGTGCAGTTCAAATCACTGGTGATCAGGATGCTCACAGAACTGGTTGATTTTGGTTGCAAATGATATGAAAAAATGAAGGCTCCATTAAGTGAAATGAAGAAAAATGCACAGGGAACCAGTAGTGATGGAAAGAAAACTGGGATTCAAATCAACGGAGTGGACCAGAAGGAAGAAAGAAACAACCAAACAGAAAAGAATGAAGAAACAAGAATTCAAAAAACGAGGAGAGGCTTAAGAACCTCCAGGACATCTTTAAATGTTCCAACATCTGAATTTTATGGGTACCAGAAGGGGAAGAGGAAGAGTAACAAATGGAAAAGTTATTTGAACAAATAATAAAGGAGAACTTCCCCAATCTGGCAAAGGAAACACACTTCCAGGCAGTCCTGGAAGCTCAGACAGTCTCAAAGAAATTGGACCCAAGGAGGAACACACCAAGGCACATAGTAATTACATTACCCAAGATTAAAATGAAGGAGAGAATTCTAGAAGCAGCAAGAGATAAGGGGACAGTCACCTACAAAAGAGTTCTCATCAGACTGTCATCTGATTTCTCAAAAGAGACCTTACAGGCAAGAAGGGGATGGAAAGAAGTATTCCGAGTCATGAAATGCAAGAACCTACATCCAAGATTGCTCTATCCAGCAAAGCTTTCATTTAGAATGGAAGGGCAGATAAAGCACTTCTCAGATAAGGTCAAGTTCAGGGAATTCATCATCACCAAGCCCTTATTATATGAAATGTTAAAGGGATTTATCTAAGAAAAAGAATATAAAAAATATGAACAGTGAAAAGACAGCACACTCACAGTTATTAACAACCACACCTAAAACAAAAGCAAACTAAGCAACAGCTAGAACAGGAGTGGAGCCATAGAAGTGGAGATCATATGGAGGGCTATCAACAGGGGAGGGGGAGAAGGAGAGGGCGGGAGAAGGTACAGAGAATAAGTAGCATAGATGGTGGGGAGAAAATAGACAGGGGAAGGGCAAGAGTAGTGTGGGAAATGTAGAAGCTAAAGAACTTATGACACACTGACATGAACTAAATGGGGAAATGTGGGCAGGAGGGGGTGTGCAGGGTGGAGGGGAATGAAGGGGGGGTAAGGGGACAACTGTAATGACATAATCAATAAAATACATTATTAAAAAACTTTAAAAATTATTTATTGTGTTTAGAATACTTTTATCATTGTTTTTTCACACAGTCCAGGCTACTTGTAAGTTTCATGAGCATATTTTTAAGCTATGTGAAGTAGCTTAAAAAGGGTCCTACATTCTCAATAAATGACTGTGACTGTAGGGTCCAGCCTTTCCGCTTTCCTGTCTGGAATGTCTTGTCTGTGTCTATGAAGTATCCTGAAGCACAAATACCTTTTGACAATTTGCTGCCACATTGATGACTTCATCTCCTTTATTGCTAGTGGTTGATGATGACATTTTGATGGAGACCGAAGTGAAAAAATACCAAGTTTTAACATGAAACAAATTAGTTTTGAAAATGCAATTTTTAAAAACATAAACAACAAATAAAAAAATCTCTCCACTGATTTATATGACATTATTTCTTAAGTTGAAAAACAATTTTCTGAGTGTGGCACCAAGTGCATTTCAATCATGGCCTTCTGCTCTATACCTTGTACAATTATGTTTGCTGTAGCTTCAACAGAGCCATGATTATTTTTGGCATGACAGGTAAATGGACTGTGATCCTGCAGTGTGAGGTGCTGCAAGTGCATGCCTCCAGAAGTAGCCAGGTGCCTGGTTTCCCCAAAGCCTCTCCACTGCCCCAGGTCCAAGGAATATGGGTGTGTGGGTAGCTGGTGGCCATACATTTTAAAGCTGTGCTTGTGTACAACACAATTAAAGTTGTCATTGTGTACAATTAAAACTCCTGAATTCTGGGGTTGGGTTACAAAACTAGGCTTGGCTAAGGCAAAGAGGAAGAAAAAAAATACAGCAGTTAAGTACCAAAGCAATTAAGAAGGTTTATTAAATCAACATTGTGGTTTTAAGATTATCATCACTTTCAAAATGCTTTTATACGAAAATGTTATTTACACACATTAAGTTCTCAAGTATCTAAATACAAAATAAACTAAATCTGGATTTGATATAAATACATCAGTTTTTTTTAAAAAAGGACTGCTGGTCTTGATACCATGATGTAGCATATGCACTGATAACACTTATTTTTTATTTTACAGGAGAGATGTTCAAATGTTCCCATTGAAAAATATTACCTTTCAGAGTCCCTTGCAGTTAAAGATATCCATGTCACACAGACCTGCTAAGAGATGTAGGCACATGTCACTGTGACAAGTAGACTTCCCAAATAAAAGGGCAAAGTGCAACCAATCAGTGCTCTTACTCCTGTTTGCTGCCAGGCATTCAGACATGAGTCTGGGCCACAGGGGCCACCTTGTGACTAAGCAGTGACAATTATGAGAAGAAAAAAGAGGCCTACATGCAAAGGATTGAACAGGAAGAAAGATATCATTGGAGCAATGTGCTCATGAAGCAGTTCTGTATCATTGCCCCTGAGCTATACTGTTCTTGTGACATGGGAACAAACCAAATAAGCATACCTTGTGTGTTCAAGCTGTGTCAAATGTTCAGTCACTTTCAGCCAAACATGCTACACACTAATTCACCAATTATCTTTCAAATACAAAATTTAGACTTTCATATAGGGTATTCCACTACTACTGATTTATAAGAGTGTGATCTTTTCTGGGAATCTTAAACAGAAATTAAAGACTTATTAGGATGTTTAAAATGCCTAATTATTGTCTTAAGTTTGGGGGTCTTCTCAATTGCTAAGACAAATACATCTTGAAAAGCAGAGATAAAATGATTTAAACTAATTCAACAATCAATATTTAATTCAGTTTGATCAATGTTGAATATCTAACACCAAGCCATTATTACATGAAGTGTTAAAAGACTTGTTTAAGAAAAAGAAGATAAAGATATGAACAATAAAATGACACAAACTCACAACTATCAACAAATGAACCTAAAATAAAAAGAAAAACAATGAAAACAAAAACTGAGTGAACAACTAGAACAGAAACAGAATCAGAGAAATGGAGATCACATGGAGGGATTTTGGTGGGGAGGGGGAAGGAAGAATAGTGAAGAAAAGGCACAGAAGAAGCACAATTGGTAGGCATGAAATAGATGGGGAGAGGTAAAAAATGGGATAGGAAACAGAGAACTCAAAGAAGATATATGTACAACCCATGGGTATGAACTAAGGGTGGATGCTGGAGGGCTGGGGGATGCAGGGTAGAGGGAGGATTGTAGGAATTCTGTGTGGCATGGGCCCAGCTCCCACTTGGAGATGCACAGGACTCATGCCCATGGATAGGTTCTCCTGTGGAGAATCAGGCCTGCAATATGCCTAGGCTGCTTTGAGTCTTGTTTTTTGCTAAAAACTCCCTCACCCAGATTTGTGGCAAAAATTTACTGCAAAATAGCTTCCTAAAATCCATGCTAAACCTTCCAAAGATGAGTGTAACCGGTTCAACCACTTTTGCTTTTTCATTTGCAAATATCCCTCTTCTGTGACTTGATTAGTGTCATTGGCTCCTTTGTTTTCTGTAAAAGGTAACCACCTAAAGCAGCCTGTGCACAGTAAATGAGGACCATCTTGTAATGTGCAGAGAAACCCAATAAAGGCCTGTCATGGTGGAGGCCGCAGCTTTTGCTCCCCTTGAGAGAAAAGCCATGCTGTCCCTTTTCCTCCACCAGACTCTGTAGTCCGTGTGAATGTCGCATTTCATCCATAATGACTCGGACACTGCGGGCCAGTGTCTGCATCAGAGAATAAAGGTGGGAAATTGGGAAAACTGTAAGACTAAAATCAATAAAATGTACTTTAAAAGAATATTAATAAAATACTAGATATCGGAAAGGTAAAGATGCATGACATATTGCTTTTCTGTGTGTTCATGCATTAGCTATAAGAATAGAGGAGAAGAGGCATACTCTGTAAAACTACAGAAAAACTGGAAATCATTATAGAGTTTGGTATTAAGTGCTATGGGCAAAATGTGTGAGCAGAAGGGAAGGAATTGTATAGGGAAAGGTGTAATAATAGAAGTAAGAAAGGTTTTTGAAGTGAATCAGTGGCAATGGAAATGGAAGGAAAATGATAAGATGCACCTAGGAACTAAATGTTTAGAGACTACAAAAAGAGGTTGCCAGAGACTGAACCTAAAGATTTTGGAAGATATTAATAGTATAAAAGAGGTGATGTACACAAGATGAAGTGCTAGCAAATAGGTTTTAGGGAAGTAAAAAATTTACCTGTAAAAATGAGCAAGAAAGCAGTGGTAATATCAGTCCAAATCTCAGGAAACAAATCAAAGCTGTGACTCAATTCACTGTGACTCAATTCACTGTGACTCCAGCCCACAGTGTCCATGGCATTATGACTGAGACAAGACAAATTCATGTGGACGACCGAGTGAGTCCTGTGGAGGAAAAAGGATGAGGAGAGCATGCCAACCCTTGCCTGGACAGGTTATTATTGATTTTATTTTGAATAGGAATATAGGGAGTATACAGAAAGCTCATCAATCATTGTCAGGCAGTAATGGTCAAATAGATAACATTCAAAGAACTCTGAGGGCCTATTCAGAGTCAGGGTCAGATAGCTAAAGTGCCACAAAACTTTGGGGAAACAAACTCATTTCATACTTGGACCCTTATCATTTAATGAGGGTATTAGCAAAGCAGGTTTCATAGGATTTTATGCTTTCTTTCTTAGGCCTGATTGCCCCAGGGAACCTACCCTTTCCAGCACAGGGCTGTGCCCACCTCTGGCATTGTTTCAGGCTTAGGTTGAGTAGGAAGTAAGGTAGCCATTTGATTAGGAGACTTCTTGCAGACAGAAAGAGGACCCAGGCTATGTCAGAACCAAGGGCAAGAATCCATTACCCTCTTTTTCTACAGCCCCCCAAGTCCTTCCCTGAAGGCCTCCACATGATTGTGCCTATCTTAGGTCGCCCCTCCCTTGGGGGATCTTACCCATCATTGGCTAACCAACCAAGCATTGGGGGCCAGGCAGGGTGAAGTAAAGTGGGCAGAGGCAGTCCTCCTGCCAGGAAAATAAGCTTTGTCTCTTTAGTGGCTTAGGGTCCCAAGGTCTCTTGCTCAGCCTTAGCAATGGAGGATTACAGCTTCTGAAACCAGGTAGGGCGCTTCCCAACATCTCCCTCTTTTTTGTTTATGAACACAACTGTAGTTGTTAATCTGTGAAACCTCCTATTTGCTGTTCCCAAATGTAATTTGGAGAAAACAACCTCCATATATACATCGTAAAACACAAAAAAAGATTAAGAAAAGGAAGCACCCAAAGACTGCCATTACCCAAACTTGTAAATTCAGTCTATTGAACCATTTCTTAGGGTCCATTCATTGTAGATTATTGTGGAGGAACTTTCTGTTTGGTAAGGCATTTGCTCAAGCATTAAGAGCCTTGATGTCCCCCCATGTAGTGGGAACATGCCTAAATAGAACATTATGGGGCATGGAGGGGTTGTTGCCCTCTGCAGGAGGCACTTGAGCTTCGACCCCTGTTATTGGGCCAGGCCCCATCCTCCTCCGTTGACGAACCCAGACCCATGAGTGAATGCAGTGGGTATCCATTTTCCTTCTGCTTGTTCAGGGTCAGCTGGGCCATCTGGTCTGTCAGTCAATTGGTTCTCACCTCCATGTAGCAGAGCTTGGTGTCTATTTTGCTCATGATAAGGCTTTTTTCTTTTGGCTAGTAGCTAGACAGGACCAGTAGGAGTGGAAACACACATATACCCTCTTCCCCATGTTAAGAGATCTACAGGGCCCTCCCTGCCAAGAGCCATCTCCCAGCAGATCTCTATATAAAACCTGAGGGTAGGGTGGTTTTGACTCTTTTGTCTGAAAATGTTTTTCAATTGGAGTACAGAGTGATTCATCACAATTTAGAAAATTATAGGTAAACATGGCTAACATAATCAAATTTGGGGGGGAGGACTCATCACTCCCCCTTTTTAAAGAAGATTTTTAAAAGTATGATGAGCCCATTCTACAATTGCCTGACGGGTTGGATTGTGAGGTATTCCTGTTTTACGTTGGATATTCCTGCACTGAAGGAGGACCTGAATAGAATGTGCAAGGTATCCAGGGCCATTATTAGTTTTAATTCTCTGAGGCCATCCTAAATGACTAAAGGCCTCAAGCCAATGGGTTTGTATATTTTTAGCAGATCCTCCTGTTAAAACAGATGCATGTATGGCACCAGAGTAAGTATCAATGGAAATATAAACATATTTGAATTTTCCAAAGGGAGCATAATGAGTGACATCTGTTTGCCAAATTATTTGAGAACTTAGTCCTTGAGGATTAACTCCTATAGATGGGAGTGCCTTGCTAAGGGGATAAGCTATGTCTCCTTCATGGCTTAGGGTCCCAAGGTCTCTAACTCAGCCTTAGCCATGGAGGGTTATAGCTTCTGAAGACAGGCAGGGCAATTCCCAACAGAACTGTATATTAATTATTCAAGATAAACAATAGGGAATTACTTTAAAATTCAAGGAGAGCTCAAAGAAATGTAATTTGGGCAGACTGAAGGAAGAGAGGGGAGGCTAGAGAAATTAGGAAAGAAGAGTGAGGGTTTTGGAAAGGATCAAGAAGATGTGATGCCTCAGAAGTAGTAGAAATACTTCCATGTGCTTGACACAGAGGTGAAAAAGAATGAGGAGCTAGTGGGTTTGTCAGAAATTATTTGGGAGCTGTGAAAGGGATCCGATATTAAATCTCCAATTCAAATGCATCTTTATCCTAGAATAATCTTGATTCAGTTCTCTATTCCCCTGCCACTGCCCCATCCATGCAACTACTCCATTCTACATCATTGCAATAGCCTGCTAACTTCCTCATCTTACCTTGTCTTCCTGCTTGTTTCCAAACTATGGCTAGACAGATCTTTGTAAAAGAAAAATCTAATTGTGATCACTCCTAGTGTATAGTCATGAATAGCCTGAATAATCGGACCCCGCCTTATGTTTCTCAAAACGTCATACAATTCCCAGTCTTTATCTGTATCCTCCCAGCATGCAGAACTGCCATGTCTTGAATGTGACTTCCTCTGTTTTCTGTCACTGCCCTTTATACTAAAATAGTGTTTCAAGTAGACTTATTGTGGCTTTCCCTACTTGTCTTTGTTTTCACCTTAGATGTCACTGCTTCTGGGAAAACCTTTCTTAAATAAATACAGCTTTCCAAGTCTGCTCCAAAGGCTCCTGCTCTGGAAGGGGCATGCTGGAGCTGGCTCTACAGAGCTAATTGTCAATTTTTCATAATTTTGTAAGCTGATACTTATGCAGTGCTATTATTAAAAATTAAATTACATAAACTTACAACTAGACAAATCCTATTAGTATCAAAGGCAAATTCTGAAAATCACCACTTCTAATTATTTTACATTTTATTATTATCCAGAATTTGAAATTATCTGCATCCATTGCATCTACATGATGAAAATACTACTATAGGATGGTGTGTCACAACTCTGCATTCAATGGTATCCTGTCAGCAACTTGAAATTGGCCATGGTGGGATTATTTACATCACAGAAATTGGAAAATGCTGTTAATCAGACCTACCCCGTCATTCCCTGGAGCCAGTTGTTGAACATTCACAAGCACACAGCTGTGCTTTAGGCTCTGTCCCCTCTCCGTACCTGTTAAAAAACTTACCATTTTATTGAATCATAGCTATGATCTAAAAGATTACAGGTAAGGTGAGAGATAGTGTCTCACCATTTCTATCATCTCAAAATGATATAAATAAATGTGTGTCACATTTATTGTGAACGGTTCATGTAAAGCATTGAAATGAAACTCCTGGAGAGTTAAAGGGGCATGGTTGTTAACTTTGCAATTTTCAATAGCCAGTCCAGTGGGCATTCAATAAATATTTATTGAATAAACTGTTAAAAGGGATGATATTCCTGCCTAGATACCTCTAGTTTAATATACTGAGTCATCTTCTGAATAAGCAGGATGGGTAATCAAAAGGAGAATAACAAAGTCTTAGAAGAGCATCCAAGGTGACTGAGAAAGAATAGAGCTAAGGCAGAAATCAAAATGAACCTCAAGAAAAAAATATTCAGGTTTCTCTTAAAGAAAATTAGAAAATTATATCCAATGACAATGATTTCACTTTTAAGCATTACATAATTTAAAGAAGCTATATAACATCACTTTCTAGTGCAAAAAACCGATGGAAAATTGATACATTTACATTAAGGTCAGTCAGAAAAAACAAAAGTTTTACCTAGAAGATTGGAATGACTGAGTATGGTAATCTATGTCTTGACTTCCCTAGCTGAGATCCTGGCTATACACTGATACCCATCTTGGTCTGACTCATGAATGTTTCAGGTCACGACTGTCACATCATCAAACAAATTAAGTCAAGTATCATCTTCCAAATCCAATGAATGTCTGCAAATATATGTTTTACATATGTATTATTTAATCCCAATCATATTCAAACCTCTTAAAAACTGAAAGAATAGAACTTTCTAAATATATTTCATGTATGTCAATTTAACTTTTATCTTAATAATACAAATTATTTAAATTTAAATCCTAGTTGTTCCTTCTGATTCTTGAGATTGTACCACAAACACAGATTTCTTGTGTAGACATTATAGGAGAGGAGGATTAGCTGTCCTGTCCTCAAGGGCAGTGTGAATTTAGACACTGAGGCAAGGTCTCCTATATGAAGGATGTTTTAGCATGTTTTTATACCTCTGAATTCCCATTTAAAAATAAAAGGAATCATCGGATATGTTGGCTTTTCATGTCTTTTCTTTGAGTTGTTCAATATACTTGTATACCTTGTTAAAGTATTAAAGAAATAATCATATCAAGCCAGCCCAGCTCAAAGACAGGTATAATTATATGACTTAGCATTAAATAATCACATACCACTAACCCAATTGTTGGATGTTAGCCCCTTAATTGATCTGTACCATTTTGGAGATAGCAGGAAAATGTATCAATTTAAAAGGAAAAGGTGGACTGGAACAAGAGTAAACAACAGAAAACTGTACTTGAATAACAATTAAAATAAAAAAAATAAAATAAAATAAAAGGAAAATCCATTGAGTTCAAGTAGTAAAGATTATCACCCAGAAGTTTCAGACATATGACATCATATCACATCAATAATCACAAGAAATAGAGAGCTTATATGGATTATTTTTAGCAATAAATGCAAAATTACTGAAACATGGGGGATATAGTCAATAACATTGTAGTAATTATGTATGGTAGTAAATGAGTACTAGACTTATCAGAGGACTACTTCATAAGTTTTATAAACAACTACTATGCTGTACACTTAAAACTATGTAATATAGTATGTCAATTGTAATTGAAAAATAAAAAAGACATTTGCAAAACTATAAAACAATGTTGTTATTATCAGTAATTTTTTATTTTGAAAATTTTAGTTATCATAAAATGTATGATGTATGTTAACATATATTAAGTTTAGCATATTTAATGAGCTAATTAATGTATTTTATATTTCTTAAAAGACTGAGTAAAAATACAAAAATAATAAACTTCAGATATTTAAAGTATACACTTGGTCAGTTCTTAAATGTTTTTAATTACAGTTGATAATAAATGTTGTTTTATGTTATTTCTTGGAGTTTTATGATTTTGAGCCTTATGTTTAAATCTTTCATCTTTTTGAGTTTAATTTTGTATATGATGTAAGAAGGTAGTTTAGTTTAATTTTTAAATATATCTGTGAAATTTTCTCAAGACCATTTATTCAATAGACTGTCTTTATCCCACTGTATGCTCACACCAAGGGTGTCAAGAGAGGCATAGGAACCAAGACCCTTGTACTGAAGATATATAATTTGTGGGGAGGGGTGAGCATTAGTATGATATTAGAGAATGGCAAATACATATTTATTAGTGGATAACAGTGGTGCTGACTACACATATTTTGTCACTGAAGATTAATGACATTGAACATCTATTCATATGTCTATTAGCCATCTGTATGTTCTCTTCTGTATGTTGACTTGTGTACATTCTTTATGAATTTGGATATTAACTCATTATCAGATATATCATTGGCAAATATGTTCTCCCATTCAGTGGGTTTTGATTTTGATAATGGTTTCATTTGCTGTGCAAAAGCTTTTTAGTTTGATGCTGACACACTTATTTTTTTTTCTCTTGCCCAAGGAGTTATATAAATAAAGTATTTATTTATATATGAGAAATTTTAAGATTGTATTATTTGTATTTTCTCCTAGTATTTTTATGATTTTGTGTCTAAGATTTAAATCCATTATCAGTTTCTTCTTGTGCATGATGTAAGAAAGTACTTTAGTTTTATTTTTTCCACATATTTGTTTAATTTCCCCAACATCATTTATTGAATAGAGTATCTTTAACCCGTTGTACATTCTTGCCATTTTTGTCAAAATTTAATTGACCAGAAGGACATTGGTTTATTTAAAGGCTTTCTAGTCTCTTGTATTGATCTATCTGTTTTTATGCCAGTACCATGCTATTTTGATCACTATGACTTTGTAGTATAGTTTGACGTCAGGTAATGTAATTCCTCCATGTTCTTCTTTCTCAACATTTCTGTGATTATTCAGGATATTTTTTGGTACAATATACATTTTTGGAATATTTGTTGTTCTATGAATTATGTCTTTCTTGTGTTAATAAGTATTGCATTAAATCTATCTTTGTGTAATATGGGCATTTTAGTATGTTAATTTTTTCTACCCATGAACATCATGCATGCTTCCACTTACTTGTATCTTCTTCAATTTTTTCTTCAGTGTCTTATAATTTTCCAAGTATAGGGTTTTATATCTTTGTTTAAATTTATTTCTAGGTATTTTTTATTGATGCAGTTGTAAATGAGATTATTTCCTTAGTTTCAGTTTCTTATAATTTATTATTGGTGTATGAAAATGCAAATGATTTCTGGATATTAATGTTGTATTCTGCTACTTTACTGAATTCATTTACCAGTTCTTATAGTTTTATGGTTGAATAATTAATGTTCTCTGTATAAAGTATCATATAACCTGCAAATAATCACTGTTTTACTTCTTCCTTTCCAGTTTGGATTATTTTTATTTATTTATTTTTTTACTTTTATGATCATTTTATCTAGGATTTCCAGTACTATGCTGAATAGCAGTGGTGAAAGCAAATATCCTGTCTTGTTCCCTATCTTAAAAGAAATTATTTTACTTTTTGTCCATTTTGTATGATGTTGGCTGTGGGATTGTCATTTATAATCTTTATTATGTTGGGGTATGTTCCCTGCATTTATGCTTTGCTGAGAGTTTTTCTCATAAATGGGTGAAAGGTTTTGGATTATATCAAATGTTTTTTTCTGTATCTATTAATATGATAATGTGATTTTTATCTTTGATTTTTATATGGCATATCAAGTTAATGGATTCACAGATACTGAACCAAACTTTCATCTCCAGAATAAATCCCACTTGATTGTGGGGGTATAACCTTTGTAATGTATGCTGGTTGTGGTATGCTAACATTTTGTTGCAGATTTTAGCATGTATTTTCATCAGGCATATGACTTATCATTTTCATTCTTTGTAGTGTCTTTATCTGGTTTTGGAATTAAGAGAATTCTAGCATAACAAAATGAGCTCTGAAGTCTTCCTTCTTTATTATTTTTTTGGGGGGGGATAATTTCAGAAAGACATATGCTAGTTCTTTTTTGAACGTTTGGTAAAATATACCTGTGAATTCGTTCATTTCAGGACCTTTGTTCAGAGACTTTTGATTACTGCTTCAGTTTTGCTACTTGTAATCTGTTTAAATTTTCTGATTCTTCCTCATTCAGTTATGGATAATTATTTGTTTATAGAATTTATCTTTTTGATACAGATTGTCCAGTCTGTGGTATATTATTGTTTGTAGTATTTTCTTACAATCCTTTTCTATGGCATCATCTGTTACTTCTCCTCTTTCGTTTCTGATTATTTATTTGAGTCCTCTCTCTTTTCTTCTTGATGACTCTGGTTAATGGTTTGTCAATCTTGTTTATATTTTCAAAGAACCAGTTCTTGGTTTTACTTGGTTTTATTGATCTTTTTATTACTTTTTAGACTCTATTGTGTTATTTTTGCTTTGATTTTTAACTTTTTTTGTTTATTCTATTACAGCTTTCCCACTTTTTCTCCTTTTCCACCCAGCCCACCCCCTCTCCCATAGTCATTCCCTTCTCTGTTGTCCGTGTTCATGGGTCATTCGTACATGTTCTTTGGCTAATCTCTTCCTCTTCCTCTACCATTTACCTCCCCCATCCTCCCCTCCTACAGATACCAGTCTGTTCTATGTTTTGAGCTCTATTATTTACTCTTTCTACTCACTTTGGGCTTTGTTAGTTGTTCTTTTTGTAGTTCCTTTAAGTATAAAGATATATTGTTTATTGTAGGGGGCTCCACCCCTATGTCCCCCCTCCCCAGCCACTGCAGATGAAAATAAGTCTCCCAAGACATGATCTGCCTGGGGAGGATAGGTGGCTGATCTCTCAAAGGAGAAGGACCTGGAGCCTGTTCCTCAATGGGTTTTTGGGGGGTTTAATTTGCATAGGAATACAGGGCATATACATAAAGCTCATCAATCATTGTCAGGTATTAATGATCAAACAATAGATAACATTCAAAGAACTATGAGGGCTTATTCTGAGTCAGGGTCAGAAAGCTAAAGGGCCATAAAACTTTGGGGAAACAAACATATTCCATTCTTAGACACTTATCATTTAAATTGAGGATATTCTTAGCAAAGCAGGTTTCACAAGACTTTTTGCATTCTTTCTTAGGCCTGATAGCCCCGGGGAACCTGCACTTTCCAGCAGAGGCCCGCATCCACCTCCAGCATTGTTTTAGGCTAAAGTCAGGCAGGGAAAGTAAGTCAGCCAAGAGATGAGGAGACTTCTTGCAGACAGAACGAGGACTCAGGCTATGTCAAAGCCAAAGCGTGAGGGCCCATCAGCCCTTTTTTCTATAGCCCCCTAAGTCCTTCCCTGAGGACCCCTTCAAGACCATGCCTATCTTAGGATGTTCCTCCTTTGAGGAATCTTACCCATCATTGGCTAACCAGTCATCCTCCCGGGGCCAAGCAGGGTGAAGTAAAAGGGGGCAGAGGCAGTGCCCTTACAAAGAAGATAAGCTTTGTCGCCTTAATGGCTTATGGTCCAAGGTCTTTTTACTCAGCCTTAGCCACAAGGGGTTACAGGTTCTGAAACCAGGCACGGCCGTTCCTGTTTATTTGAGATTTTTCTTGTTTCTTGTGATTAGCCTGTAATGTTACGAATTTTTATTTTAGTACTGATTTCACTGTGCCCTATAGACTTTGGGTTGTTAGGTTTTTATTTTTTTCAAGTTATCTTCTGATTTCTTTCTTGATATCATTGTTGACCCAATTATTGTTTAGTAACATATTATTTAGCCTTCATGTCTTCAGGTGTTTTTCATTTTTTTGTGTGATTTATCTATTTTTATACTGTTATGATAAAAAAGAATGCTTGATAATATTTTAATTTTAAAAAATGTACTGGGACTTGTTTTGTGTCTTAACATATGGTCTGTCATAGAAAAAGATTCGTGTGCACTTGAAAGTAATATATTTTATTCAGCTTTGAGGTAAAATTCTCTAAAGATATCAATTAAATCCATCTGGTCTGGTGTATCACTTAAGGACATTGATCCTTGCTGATTTTATGTCTGGAAGAACTATCATTGATATTAATAAGGTGTTAAAATTACCTTCTATGACTGAGTCATTGTGAATTGTTCCCTTTATGTCTGACACAATTTGTTACAGACATTTAGGTGCTCCTATGTTGGGTGCATAAATATTTAAAAGAATTATATTCTTTTGTTGGATTCTTCCCTTTACCATTATTTACTGTCCTTTGTTTCTTACTATAGTCTTTATTTTATAGTCTATTTGCTCAGATGTAAGTATTGCTACTCTAACCTTTTTTTAATTTCCATTGCAATGAAATATATTTTCCACACCTTCTACTTTTAGTCTGTGTGTATCTTTCATTCTGAGGTGGATTTCTTGTACACAGCATATGTATAAATGTTGTTTTCTTATCTATTCAGTTAACATATCTTTTGATTGTAACATTTAAGCCATTTACATTTAAATTGATTATTTACTATATTTCTTTCTCCTTCTCCTCTTCCTCCTCCTCCTCCTCCTTCTTCAAAAATGTCCTTTAACATTTCTTGTAATCCTTGCTTGGTGGCAACAAAGTCCTTTAGCTTTTTCTTGTCTGAGAAGCTCTTTATTTCTCCTTCAATCTTAAATATACACGTGCTGAGTAAAGTAGTTTTTTGTTGTAAGTCCTTGTTTTTCATCACTTTGAATATTTGATTCCAGTCATTTTTGGCTTGAAATGTTTTTGTTGAGAAATCAGCTAAGCATCTGATGGGAGCTCCCTTGTAAGTAAGTAACTATCTTTTGCTGCTTTTAAATTCTCTCTTTGTCTTTTACCTTAGCCATTTTAATTATGATGTGTCTTGATGTGGGCCTCTTTGGGTTCATTTTGTTTGGAATTCTCTGTTTCCTGGACTTGTGTGTCTTTTTCCTTCACCTGGTAAGGAAAATTTTCAGTCATTATTTTTCTTCAAATAGGTTTTTGATCCCTGTTTTTTCTTTTCTCCTTCTGGTACTCCTATGATGCCCATGTTTTTATGCTTTATGCTGTCCCAAAGGTCTCTTTACCAATCTTCAATTTTAAAATTCTATTTTTTGTTTTTGTTTTTGTTTTTTCAATTGGGTGTTTCATCTACTTTGTCTTCCAAATTGTTGATTTGATCCTCCACTTCATTTAACCTACTGTTTATTTCTTCTAGTGTATTCTTTTTTAAAAAAATCCTTACCTGAGGACATTTTTTAATTGCTTTTTATAGAGAAAAAGGAGGGAAGAAGAGAAAGAAACACTGATGCAAGAGAGAAGCATAAATTGTTTGCCTCCTGTAAGTGCCTGGACTGGGGATCATGGCACCTGCACTGGGAACTGACTTGCAACCTAGGTATGCTTCCTGACCAAAAATCAAACACACAACCCTTTGGTTATGGAATCATGCTCCAACCAAATGAGCCACACTAGCCATGGCAATTCCTTTTAGTGTACTATTTATTTCAGTATTGTATTCTTCATTTCTGACTCGTTTGTTTTTATAGCTTCTATGTCTCTTATAATAACTTGCCCACATGTATAACCTTGGACTTGGCAGAACTTGAGTTTCAATCTGGGCTGTTTAAACCCAAAGCTTTTCTTTTTAATAATCACAATAATATACATTCCTTATATTCATTTTTTACATTTAAAATTTCCAGTGGCAAAAACATTATCTATGTATCCTTCTTCCTCTTCTGTTTTAAAAGTTTAATGTTGGCATATTGCTATTTGATTAAAGGTTGCATCCTTGCTCCTGGGTGTGGTTACTAAGTGATAGAAATGGTGTTTAAGCAAAATACTTTTGTGAAATTTTATAGTAAGCTTCATGAAGTATCTTAGCCTGTGCTTCAAATTCTTTCTTTCCTACTGCCTGTTAAGCTCCCATGATGATTGAGTGTCCAGTAACCATTTTGGAAGAAAAAGTAAATTTACAATTACTGTCATATACTATATATTGAAGTTGATAGAAGAGAGGTTTGGCAACTTCTTCTGTGAAGATAATATGGAGTTGCCATAGATATTATCAGATAACCCTACTTTCAAATTCTTTTATAAGAGAAATAAATAGCTATCTGATTTAAACCATGGTTATTTATTTTTGTTGTTTTCTCCTTCATTCTCCTTTTTATTTTTTATTTTACTTTTAAATTTTATTAAATTTATTTGGGCAACATTTGTTTAGAGGGTCATATAGGCCATATTTTTTTATATATAGAAAGTTCAACTTAAACCTAATTGATATTCCTACCATAGTCTTCTCATTAACTCTAATATAGATAATAAAAAGCTATAGTAGTCTTATTTATATTCAGTTTTGTTTATGTTATAAATTTAGACATAACTCTATTACAATTTACCTATGTCTAATTTGATATTTTTATTTACCCCTACACAAAAAATAATATATTCTTGAGATTATTTTACAAATCTATTTTTATTATTATTTTTGAAGATTGATATTAATAAATGTTTTGATTAAATTATGAAGAATAGATACTTGTCAGGCTTTGCACAAAAATATTTCCTTAGGCTTTTCACATAATATTGGTATTGCCAGTAAATACACTTTGCCTACAGCCTGCCTCTGCTGATAAGTTTATGACTCCCAGCACCTTGTAAGCTCAGACAGCAAAGACTGAACTTGTCAGTGAGAATATCATATTAGCTTATCTTTGACCTGTGACTGACATCAAACAGCATTAAGTTTTCTGAATGATTCTTTTGCCATCTCATTATTTTTTCCTCATTGCCATAATATTGACTTTTTATTGGTAGTTCTTTTTTACATTTTCATTAAATTAAAGGAGGCAATTTATATGTGCTTTTTAATGTTAATATCTTTGGAATATTTTCAAAAGAATCAATAGGTAGGAGAGATATATTAAAGCTAAATTAATGGGGATGCTTTTAAAAATTTTGAAACACATTTCTTAGGGTGAGCTTCACACTGTAACCAAATGATTTAGATTTTTAAAAAGATTTTATTTATTTATTGTTAGAGAGAAGGAGAGAAACTTCAGTGTGTAGTTGCCTCTCATGCACTCCATACTGGGGACCTGTCCCACAACCCAGGCATGTGCCCTGACTGGGAATTGATTTTTGAAAATAGGTAATATTTTGTAAACAAACAAACAAATCCAGAAAGCTTAAATTATGAATCTCAAGGGTATAACTTATATCTTTGATTATTGAAATTAAACTAGTAAATGCTTTTTCTGTAGGTAGAGAGATTAAATTTTAAAACAATTTTGAAGTTGAAGAACTTGAGATTTTCTGTTGGCTGAGTTATTTAAGATATTTATAGTAACATTATATAAATTGGTGGAACTAAAGTATATCTTAGCATTTCTAAATGAAGCATTGTGAATTAATTTTCTGGTAATATCTGAATATCAAACATACAGTGTCAGGAAATGATAGGGCTGAATTGAGTGTTCCATACCAGATATATAAACTTCTATAACAATTCAATTGGGTCATGTAGTAAGAAGTTCATTCACTCAAAGATAAATACATAAATGACCAGATCAGGTTAGTGGAATGTTAAGGCAGATACCATAGTCTGTTTCTTAGTTGAAGTCACAAAATGCATAGGCAGGCAGCTGCTTAGGCCATTTACTGCTAAGTCGAGAGATGACTCTTCTCTTGCATCAGTGGTGCTATGGTTTGCATCTCCCATCCTCCACTGCCCTGCCCCAAATTCATATGTTGAAAGCCTAATCTCTAGAGATGATGGAATTAGGAAGTGGGAGCCTTTGGACAGTGCTTTACTCATGAAACTGGAGCCTTCATAAATGGGATTTACATTCTTCATATAAGACTCATTAGATTTGGCTTCTAGACTACCTAGCTATGAGAAATAAAGTTTTGTTCTTTTATATAAGTCACCCAATTTATGGTGTTTTGTTTTAGCAGTCTGAACAGAGTTTAAAACAAGAGGAAACCAAAAATGTGATAAGAAGTAGCATAAAATATTTCAGTGCATGACTGATATTTTTGAGCACTTTGAAGGATTACAAATGAATGTTAACTGAAATTAACATTTTTTCTAACCTATTCTTTACTTAACTCAGAAAATACAGTTAAAGGTTTGCAACTAATTTTTCTACCTATTCAGCTTGTAATTATTATTTTTTTAGCCTCAAAAAATGTAACAATATTAAATAAACATACCACATTCCTGGACAACTTCAGAACATTTGTTATATTGAAAAATGAGCAACTAAAACACTTGTTAGTTAAACAGTAGTATAATTAAGGTTCAAAATGTTACCTTGATAACTTAGCTGATTATGTGTTTATAATAAATATGAAGGGAAGTAAAGAGCGTACTTCATCTATATTGAACTAAGAAGTGGGAATGAAGGGAGGAGGAAAGAATGTAATTATATAAATTTATATTTTTCCCCTCACAAACTTTTTCTTTCATTTTGCTCAATTTGGTGGTCCCTGGGCCATGTTTAAACTTATGCATATTCGTGGAAGGTACTCTATATTCACAAATGGCAACCTTTATACCTTTACATGTGAAATCAAATCATTACCATTTAACTTCCTAAATAAACATTAGAGTGGGCCATTTCCTCACTTCATGTACCAATTTATAGGTAATTGTAAATTAGTTCCAGTAATAAAAGACAGGAACAGTGCTGTGATTCTTTACCTGCCAGTCCTATCACATCTTGTCAGAGTAGGGCCTAGGTATTAATTTTGGCTTGTCCACATTGAGCTTCCAATAATGTGTCAATTACAGTTAGACTTTTCTACCCTGCTAATGGCCCTGCAGTGGAACCTTCTCCTGGTACTTCCAGATGGGTAGGTTTTGAATTTCTGATTCTTCCTGTCTCTATCTCTAGTTTGGGGGCCAGTGGTTTGTCTTTTGATCTCAATTATCTGATGTCACTAAGACAAGCTGTTGACTTTCACTTGATTGACGTCTATTTCTTATTGTGGGAATGACTTTCAAATGCCTTAGATGGCAGACTAGAAGGTGGAAGTTGCTCTATACCCCTTTGAATAGCATAATCTCTTGTTATTATTCCATTATGTAAATCATAAAGCTTCAAAGTGTTAGCTTAATCACTTAGCTGATTATGTGTTTATAAGATGGTCTGTTAGGGTATTAACAGATGAAAGAATGCTGCAACTTTTATCTGATTAACTCTTTCTCTGAATTCCAAACTCCTTACCTATACTTTTCTTCTCCAGGAGGGGAGTAGGGGAGAAAGGATACTGGGGGAAAGAAGGAGAAGGGTTGTCAAGGAACATGTATAAGGGTCCCATGAACAAAGACTGTTGGGCAGGGGGAGGATTCAATATGGGAGGTTGGGGTGGGTAGGGCAGAGGAGCGTCATGAAGGGAAAATGTAATTGAACAACAAAAAATGAAATATAAAATAAAATAAACTAATAAAAATTATTCCTGAAAATACTGGTCAGTTTAAAATGGAACTTAAGATGGGCTGTTAGGGCATATAATCTGCTGTCTTCTCAAGATCTCTGGCCATCTGAATAAAGCGCCCATAAAGATTCAATCCTGGTCTCTGCTTATTGTGTCTAGTAGGTGACAGGCAGCATGAACTCCAGCTTTTATGGTTTTGTATTTTGGCTACTCTGCCAGGACAGACCTTAGGACTCTCTGGTAAGTCTGAGTATTTGGTGGGGAGTCCCATTGGCTACTTGGACTGGGAGGCCATGGGGTGTGGATTTGGAAACTCGCTGGTAGCTGCCCAGTGATTTCACTTGGGAACTCTTCTTTGATCCTTGGCACCTCCCATTCATCTTCACATTTAAAGATGTGAAGATGTGAAGACTGAATCACCGTGCTTTCTGGTTCAGGTTACAATCTGGGCCATGACTTCAACAGTCAGGAATTAAGGTGCCTTCTGGTATATAAGAGCTCTGTCAGGTAAAAAGGCATCTTTTGGTCTCATTAAGGTGCCTTCTGGTTTTCATGACATTACAGGGCTCTGTGTGGAAGAAGCCTCTGTTCGGGAAAACAGCCCTTTAGGGCAAGTTTTGGCCAATTGGTCCACCTATGCTTATAGTATTGCTAAAATGAAAGTGGTTTTTATTGTAACACTATTTGGCTTATGTATTCTATAATATAGACTCAGAAGAGTGCTGGCCACTGAATGAGTCTTTAAATTACTGTATTATAATGTAACTAAAGTTGTTTTGTCAAAGACTGAGGAATTGGGACAAAAATGCCTGTCCTAGAAACTTTCATGAGTTTACATAATCAGGATGCAGGAGTAAAAGGAAATAGATTAATGATCCATTGAAAAGGGAATTTTCCTGTGCAAGACAGCAGAAGCTCAGAGGGAGGGCCCAAGAAGATCTAGATATTTTGGCTGCTGTGCGCATAGTCAGGGTTCCCACAGCCTCTCCAGACCTGGGAGATTTTCCTCTTTGTTCAGCTGAGGAAACTGGGAAAAGTGAGCCTGAACTGGTCTCCCCATCTCAAACCCATCAGGGAACCAAATTCAGTGGATGATAAGCCTTTTTCAGGGCAGGATAATACCCTTTGTGAAAACTTCCTGCGGGAGTAGGGCCGGAGGGCCAGCCTGCTAGATACTATGAGCACATACACCATTTTCTACATTGGATCTGTTAAACTGGAAAGACTCTGAAAGGGCCAGAGTATATCCCTTTAGAATGGACTAAAGAGTGTACCCCGGGTTTTGAGTCTCTGAAAGTGTACCTGGCTTCTACACCAGACTTGGGTCTTCTAAACCTGCTAAAGCCCTCTCAGGTCTATGGTCAGGAAAGGCAGGGCATTGCCCTAGGAGTCCTCATCCAAATGCTTAGTGACATTTTACAACCCATCACATACTTGTCAAGGAAACTAAATTGCACTGTCCAGGCTGGCCAGCCTGCTTGAGAGTCATGGCAGCCACCTGTGAGCTCTTACAGGAAGCTGAAAATTTTCCTTTGGCTAGACTATAATCATTTATGCACCCCACCAAGTGTTGAGCCTGCTGGAACAAAAGAGAAATGTATGGCTCACTGCTGGAAGAGTGGGCAGGTACCAAGCAATTCTTCTCAATGTTCCCAAAGTCTCCCTTAAAACTGTAAGTTAAATCCTGCCTCTTTTCTCCCAGAGCTTGACTTGGATGTGCTAATACATGACTGTGCTGAGATAATTGATGAAGTTTATTCTAGTAGAATTTATTTACAGCACCATCCTGAAAAAGAGGCAGACTGGACTCTATATGCAGATGGAAGCAGTTATATGGACAAAGGAAACAGAAAGGCTGGGTATGCAGTTGTGACTCTTGAAAGAATAGAGGTCAAAGCCTTACTGCTAGGAAACTGCTGAGAAAGCTGAACTGATTGCATTGATGAGGGCACTGGAATTGTCTTACTGGAAAAGAGAATGAATGTGTATACTGACTCAAGGTACACTTGCCTAATTTTGCATGTACATGTTTCCATCAGGAAGGAAAACTCTTAACCTCCAATAAAATGGAGATTAAGCATGCAGCAGAAATTTTAAAATGATCAGAGGCTGTTCAGGTATCTTTACAGGTTACAGTTAGGTACTCCCCAGGGCATCAAAAAGAGGTAACTAAAGTGGCTAGAAGAAACAATTTGGCTGATTGAAAATTGAAATAAGCTGCTAAAGGAACATTTATAATGAGTGCCTTACATAGTGAGTGGCCACATGCAAATGCTTCATGACTGGCTCTCCTAAATGTTCAGGAAGCAGTATAACTTTGGTGTCTGTTCTAGACTTGTCAAAATTTGACCCTGAGTATTTGACTACAGACTTGGAGAAAGCTGAGAGCTGGGGTTTTGATGAAGAAGCTGACAGTGGATAAAGAAAGAATAACAAAGGAGTTATACTGCTTCTTGAACATTTAGTAGAGCCAGCCATGAAGCATTTGCATGAGGCCACTCACTATGTAAGGGACTCATTAACCATATATATTAAATTGTGGCTCGCAAGTCCTGGATTTTCTAAAGCCATATGAAAAGTAATTGCTAGATGTGTTGTGTGTCAGAAGAACAACCTCAAGACAGATCCCCACCAAAAGAGAGAAGGGAAAGAATATCAAGGACAGAACCCCCTTGAGGACTAGCAAGCAGACTTTACCCAGATGTCAAGGGTCCATGAGTGGAAATATTTGCTAGTCTTTGTTGACACCTTTTCAGGATGGGTAGAAGTCTATTCTATTAGAACAGAGAAATCCTTGAGGAAGTGAAAGACTTACTGAAGGAAATAATTCTTCGCTTTGGCCTACCTAGCAGCATCCAAAGTGATAAGGGACCTGCTTTTGTATCAGAAATTACACAGAAGGTTAGTAAATTTTTAGGAATGAAGTGAAGTCTCCCCACAGCATGGAGACCTCAGGCTTCTGAGACAGTAGAGAATATGAATCACACCTTGAAGAAAATATAGCCAAACAGTGCCAAGAAACTCATCTCCATTGGGATCATGTTTTACCTATTGCTTGTTCAGGATAAGGGTAACTCTTCAAAGTGAGAGTCAGCTTAGTCCTTATGAAATTGTGTACAGGTGACCATTTCAGGCTATGATTGGGGTTGGAGATATGTATATAGATCAAGAAGTGAAGGTAAAGAAAATGTACAACATTTAAGTGAGACCTTAGGTATAATTAATGCCCTTGCTTCTATTAGAAACCTCTCCCCTACAGGTTTGCTACATTCTTTTGAGCCTGGAGATAAGGTACTACTCAAGACTTGGATGATAGCATCTCTAGAAATCCAACTACAAGAAAAGTGGACTGAACCTTGGGACATACACCTCATCACCCCACACTGTGGTGAAGTTGGCAGAAATAAAACTTTAGATTTATCACACCAGAGTAAAGAGATCACCAGAAGGAAAATGGACTGCTGAGCCTCAAGAAGATTTGAAAGTCATCTTTCATAAACAATGGCATATTCTTTTTATTACTTTTTGCTTAATCCTATGTTTTGGAGAACGTGTGCCTTTCAAATGAGATGAAAATATTTGGATATATTTAGCAAAAAATGTTCTAAAATATCTCTGAATTTTGTCTTGGAGAAGGAACTTATATTGAAAAAAAGTTTCACTACATGTCTTTTAGGTGTTTGTACTTCCCTGAAAAGCCTTCACAATTATACTTTGTTTCAGCATATCAATAAGAAAATAACCGACTCAGATATTTGTACTTCGGGATCTGTGGTTACTCTAAAGGACAGGGAAATGTTTTCCTTAAAAGTCACTAGTGTAGTCCCAGCTGGAGAGAGAAACTTTTGTCAACTGTGATAAAAACTGTTTTGTGCTTAGTCATAGCTCGTTGTTGCATACAATCTGCCCCTTTATGTAGATCTGCAGTTATGTGTATTCCTAAGGCTCCTACCAAATGGTCTAATGTTAGGATATGTACTCAAAAAGAAAATGAGTACTTCCATATGAAACTGATCTTATAGAAATAAGACAGCTTAAACTAACAATGGGGGAGTGATGGGCAACTTAAATGTTGAAAAATTTTTAGTTTCAGGTAATAGATAATAAGCTTAGCAATTAATGTTCGTCAGGAACTGAAAGTGTGACCCACCTTGAATCCAGGAGATCAAAAGCTGTTCCACCTTTCTGCCTTGCCTCAGGAGGCCTGCAAGCCGTCCAGACAGTATCTGAGCCATTGTTCTCCAGGGTGAGATGCCCACTGCCAAAGGCACAGATAAAGACCACTGCCCAGGACACAGAAGAAAGAATGCTATACTTTTTATCTGATTAACTTTTTACCTTACCTACACTTTTCTTCTCCTTATAAAAAGGGTCAGTTAAAAATAGAGCTTAAGATGGTTTGTTAGGGTACAAACCCACCATTTTTTAGATCACCTGCTATCTGAATATGTTGCCCATTTTAATTAACCAATTAATCAATCAATCAATATATAAGAAGTCTTTTTAAGATTCTGCTTTAGCACATGCATTTGTTCTTGTTTCTTTTTCTTATTTTATCATAATTTTTCCAAATTTTAAAATTGTTGTTCAAATACAGTTGTCTCCATTTTCCCCTAACCACGGTCCCCTACCCCAATCATCCCCACTTCTGACCCTGGAACATAATTGGCTTTGCTCATGTGTCCTTTCTTGGTGGCTTTTCTCATATTTTCCTCCATTACCCTCCTCCCCCTTCACTCTGGTCACTGTCAGTTTGTTCTTTATTTCAATGTCTCTGGTTATATTTTGCTTGCTTGTTTGTTTTATTGATTAGGTTCCACTTATAGGTGAGATCAGATGGTATTTCATTTAGTATAATGCTCTACACGATCATCCATGCTGTTGCAAAGGGTAGAAGCTCCTTTTTTCTTTCAGCTGCATAGTATTCCATTGTCTAGATGTACCACCTTTTTTAATCCATTCATTTACTGATGGTCACAAAGGTTGCTTCCAGCACTTGGCTATTGTAAATTGTGCTGCTATGAACATTGGGGTGCATATGTTCTTTTGAATTGGTGTTTCAGGATTCTTGGGGTATAGTCCCAGCAGTAAAATTGCCAGGTCAAAAGGCATTTCCATTTTTAGGTTTCTGAGGAAATTCCATATTGTTTTCTTTTTTAAAATTATTTTTCAAGTACAGTTTTCTGTCTGTTCCCCCTACCCCTTCCCACCACCCGAGTCCTTGCCTCCCTCACCTATTTCCACCCCCCTTGTTATTGTCCGTGTGTCCTTTATAATTGTTCCTGTAAACCTTTCACCCTTTTCCCCCTTTATTCCTTTCCCTCTCCCTTCTGATCACTGTTTGCCTGTTCTCAATTTCATTGTCTTTGTCTATACTTTGCTTGCTTGTTTGTTTTGTTGATTAGGTTCCTGTTAATGGTGAGATCATATGGTATTTGCCTTTTACTGCCTGGCTTATTTCACTTAGCATAATGCTCTCTACTTCTATCCATGTACCAGTCAGCATTCCCATCAACAGCGCACTAGGGTTCCCTTTTCTTCACAGCATTGCCAGCACTTGTGGTTTGTTGATTTGTTAATGATGGCCATTCTGGCCAGTGTGAAGTGTATTCTCACTGCAGTGTTAATATGCAACTCTTTGATAGCTTGAGATACCGAGCATTGTTTCATATGACTCTGGGTCCTCTGTATGTCCTCCTAGAAGAAGTATCTATTTAGATCCTTTGCCCATATTTTAATTGGATTGTTTGTTTTCCTGGAGTGGAGTCATGTGAGTTCTTTATATATTTTGGAGATCAAACCCTTGTCTGAGGTATCATTGGAAAATATGTTTTCAAACACAGTTGGTTCCATTTTCATTGTGCGGATGTTTTCTTTAGCCTTGCGGAAGCTTTTTATTTTGATGAAGTACCATTTGTTTATTATTCCCTTCATATCCCTTCTGCTAGGGGATATATCCATGAAAATATTCCTGCATGCAATATCTAAGATTTTCCTGCCTGTATTCTCCTCTAGGAGTTCTATAGTGTCATTACTTTTATTTAAATCTTGTATCTATCTTGAGTTTTTTTTGTGTGTGTATGGTGTAAATTGGTGGTTGAGTTTCATTTTTTTGCATGTATCTATCCAGATCTCCCTATGAGATTTGTTGAAGAGACTATTTTTACTCCATTTTATGCTTTTGTCCCCTTTGGCAAATATTAATTGGCCATAGAGACACAGGTTTGTTTCTGGGCTCACTGTTCTGTTCCATTGGTCTATGTGTCTGTTCTTATGCCAGTACCAGACTGTTCTGATTACAGTGGCCTTGTGATATAGTTTCATATCAGGTGTTGTGATCCCTCCTACTTTGTTCTTCTTTCTCAAAATTGCAGCAGCTATTCAGGGATGTTTATGGTTCCATATAGGTTTTTGAAATGTTGATTCTATATCTGTGAAATATGTCATTGTTATTTTAATACAGATTGCATTGAATATATAAATTTCTTTGGGTAGTATGGACATTTTAATGATGTTAATGCTTCCAGCCCATGAACATGGTATATGCTTCCATTTATTTTTGTCTTCCTTAATTTCTTTCCCCAGTGTTGTATAATTGTTTGAGTACAGGTCTTTTATCTTCTTGGTAAGGTTTATTCCTAGGTACTTTACTTTTCTTGTTACTATAGCAAATATGATTTTTTTTTCCTGGCTTCTGATTCTGATACTTCATTGCTGGAGTATAAAAATGCCTTTGATTTCTACATATTGACTTTGAATCCTGCTGTTTTGCCAAATTCACTTAGTAAGTTGAGTAGTTTTTTGGTGGAGTCTATGGGGATTTCCATGTACACTATCACATCATCTGCAAACAGTGACAGTTTTACTTCCTCCTTTACAATTTGGATGCCTTTTATTTCTATTTCTTTTCTGATCACTGTGGCTAGGACTTCTAATACTATATTGAGTAGAAGTGGTGAAAGTGAACATCTTTGTCTTATTCTTGATCTTAGTGGAAATGCTTTTAGTTTTTGCCCATTGGGTATAATGATGGCTGTAGGTTTCTCTTATTTGGCCTTTATTATGTTGAGGTATGATCCCTTTACTCCTACTTGCTGAAAGTTTTTATTATAAATAGGTGCTGTGCCTTATCAAATGCTTTTTCTGCATCTATTGATATGATCATATGACTTTTGACTTTTGTTTTTTTTATATGATGCATTATGTTTATTGATTTGAGAATATTGTACCACCCTTGCATCCATGGGATGAATCTCACTTGATCATGGTGTACGATATTTTTAACATGTTGCTGGATGTGGTTGGCCAATACTTTGTTGAGGATTTTAGTATTTATATTAATTAGTGATGTTGGCCTGTATTTTTTTTTTTCTTTTTTCATGTGTCTTTATCTTTCTTGGGGATTAGGATGATGCTGGCTTCAGAAAAAGAGTTTAGGAGTCTTTCCTTTTCTTAGATTTCTTGGAATAGTCTGAGAAGGATAGGGGTTAGCTCTTCCTTAAATGTTTTGTAAAATTCTCCTGTGAAACCATCTGGTCCAGGGCTTTTGTGGGCCGGGAGTTTTTAGATTATGTCTTCAATTTTGCCAGTTGTTGTCTGTCTGTTTAGGCTTTCTGCTTCTTCTCATTCAGTTTTAGGAGATATTTTTCCACAAACTTGTCCATTTTACCCAGATTTTCAAATTCCTTTGCAGGTCTTTTTAGTAATTTCTCACAATCCTTTGCACTTTTGTGGTATCAGTTGTAATCTCTTCTCTTTATTACTGATAGTGTTTATTTGGGTCTTCTCTCCTTTTGCCTTCATGTGTCTGCTTAAAGGCTTGCTGACTTTGTTTATCTTTTCAAAGAAGAAACTCCTGGATTTATTGATCCTTTGGATTGTTCTTTTAGTCTTTGTGTCATTTAATTCTGGTCTGATCTTGGTTATTTCTTTCCTTCTACTTGCTCTGGCCTTTGTTGTTGTTCTTTCAGTTCTTGTACATGTAGGTTTAGGTTGCTTATTTGAATTCTTTTTCATTTTTTAAATTTTAATTGTTGTTCGTGTACAGTTTTTTTGTCTTTTACTCCCATCCCAGTCCATCCCCGAAGCCCCTGCCACTTCCCTCCTATTTCCACCTCCCCTAGTTTTTGTCCACGTGTCCCTTATACATGCTCCTATAAACCCTTCCCCTTTTCCCCTGAAATTCCCTCCCCTCTCCCCTTTGGTGACTGTCAGCCTATTCTCTGTTTCATTGTCTTCATTTATATTTTGCATGTTTGTTTGTTTTGATGTTTAGGTTCTTGTTAGAGGTGAGATCATATGGTATTTGTCTTTCATCACCTGGCTTATTTCGCTTAGTGTAATGCTTTCCAGTTCCATTCATGCTGTCGCAAAAGGTTGAATTATTTCTTTTTTGATAGGCCATAATTGGTATTGGTATAATCTTCCCTCCCAGGACTGCCTTTGCTCTGTTCCATAAGTTTTGGACTGTTGTGTGTTCATTTTCATTTGTTTCCAGAAACTTTTTGATTTCTTCTTTTATCTTATTATTTACCTACTCAATGTTTAATAGCATGCCATTTAATCTTTATGAATTTGAGTGTTTTGAGGTTTTTTTTTTTTACTTGAAATTGGTTTGTAGTTTCAAGCCCTTGTCCAAGAAAATGCTTGATGTGATTTCAATTTTCTTGAATTTGTTAAGGCTTGTTTTGTATTCTATCATGTGGTCTGTCTTTGAAAATATTCCATGTGCATTTGAAAAGAATGTGTGTTTTGCTTCTTTGGGATAAAAGGTTATATGTGTCAGTTAAGTCCATTTGATCTAGAATATTGTTGAATGGCGTGATACCCTTATTGATATTTTGTTTTGAAGATCTATACAATTTTGTCAGTAGGGTGTTAATTCCCCTAGTGTAAGTGTGTTGCTATCTATATCTTTCTTGAAGTCTTCCAAGATTTTTCTTATATATTTGGGTGCTCCTATGTTGGGTGCATATATTTTTACAATATTTATGTCTTCTTAATGGATTCTGCCCTTGAGTATTATGAAGTGTCCTTTAGTGTCTCTTTTTATGGCTTTTGTTTTGAAGTCTATTTTGTCTGATATAAGTATTGCTACCCCAGTTTTTTTTTTTCCTGTCCATTTACTTAGAATATTTTTTCCAACCCTTCACTTTTAGTCTGTGTAAGTCTTTTGTTCTGAGGTGGGTCTCTTATAGACAGAATATATGCAGGTCATGATTTATCTATTTAGTTACCCTGTGTCTTTGATTGTGGCATTTCATCCATTAATATTTAAAGTTATTATTGATAGGTACTTATTCATTTCACCCACTTTTTACCTGTGTTCCTCTCTCACTCTTTGTCTTCCTCTTCTTATAGCAGTCTCTTTAGCATGTCTTAAGTAGCTGATTTGGTGGAGGTGTATTCTTTCACCGTTCTTTTGTCTGAGCGTCTCCTTATTTATCTTCCATTTTAATTGAGAGCCTTGCTGAGTAGAGTAGTGTTGGTTGCAGGCTTTTGCTTTTCATTACTTGGAATATTTCTTGCAATTCTCTTCTGGTTTATAGTGTTTCTGTTGAGAAATCTGTGCATAGCCTTATTGAAGCTCCCTTGTATGTTTTTTCTTGCTTCTCCCTTTGTTGCTCTTAAGATTCTCTGTCATTAAAACTTGGTTTTTTTAATTCTGATGTGTCTTAAGTAGGCATCTTTGGGTTCATCTTGATTGAGACCCTCTGTGCTTCCTGAACTTGCATGGTTTGTCCCCTCTCCAGGTTCAGAAAGTTTTGTATCATTACTTTTTCAAACAGAATTTCTGTCTCTAGCTCCTTTTCTTTACCTTCTGGTATCCCTGTGATTCAATATTGTTGTGTTTCATTTTGTCTTACAGTTCTTTTAAGCTATCTTGATATTTTTTAATCTTTTTTTCCTGTAGCTGCATTACCTGGGTATTTCTTTCTACTTTGTGTTCCATCTCACTAATGTGGTCCTCTGTTTGTAAGTCTTCCAGCCTTCTTGTAAGTCTTTCTAGCGTGTTTTTTATTTCAGAAATTTTATTCTTTATTTCTTCTTGGCTCTTATTTATAGTTTCTATTTCCTTTTTCACACTATTGTAGTTTTCACTCAGTTCCTTGTAGTTGTCTTTGAGTTCCTTGAGCATCCTTATAACCATTATTTTGAATTCTATATCTAATAATTTGCTTACCTCCATTTTATTTAGTTCCTTTAGTGGGGAGTCTTCCATTCTTTTTGGTTGCAGGTTTTTTCTTTGTCTTCCCATTTTAGGTGACTCTATTTGTTTGCTTCTGTGAATCCTAGTACTATGCTTTGCTAGCTTTCTTTGTAGGGTGAACTGCTATGGCAGGAGTTCTGTGGGACTCAGTATTGTGGTATCTTTAATCTCCTTGTCTGGGTGCTCTAGGGTTGCCACTTCTTCTGTTTGTGTGGGTTCTCTTATTGTACTCAGGTTCAACTTATTGGTGGCTCCATTGATGGTTTGTTCTTTTCTCCAGTGGGTTTACTGGTATTCACATCTTGGTATGTGAATGTGGTATCGTACATCCGGTATTCATATCTCCCAATGTATCTTGTAGGTGATCAGGGGCAGGGTGAAGGTGAAATAGATTTTGACAGCAGGAGAGTATTATATTGGACTTAAAGTACCAATGAGTAAAAAACATATAGGAGATCATTTGGAGAAGTACAATAATAACCATGATATTTCACTCAACTAGCCACTTTTTATAAAACATGAAAAAGAGATAAGACTCTTATTACAGGGACAAAGAATGTGAGCTGACTCCAGAAAGCAGAGTGCTTATGAGAGGTTATATGGTGAGATATAGTGAGAGTAGGTGATAGAAATTTGACGTAATGTGTGAGAGAATGAAGTAAACCACAACAGTAATAAAGCTCAGGATGATAGTGAAATGGACCGAGACCAGGGTGTGTGCTGTGTGGGATTTGGAACAATAATATGATGAGAAATTTATAATTTGAATAAAAAGAATAAAAAGTAAAAGGCCAAGAGTAGTGTATTATTAGAATACAAGTGAAGTGTAGAAGAAAAGTTGAAATGCAATTTATAAGGGAGAACAAAGAAAACCAGTGAAACAATGAAATCAAATCAACAAACAAAATTAAAAAAACTAAACAGAAAAAAGAGGAAGAAATAAAAAATAAAAATGGCAGGAATAGATAGTAAAAAATAAAATGCAAGTTCTATAGGATAGCAAAGAAAAATTTGTCTCAGTTGTTTGTATTAGCTTTCTGATCTCTCTCTAGATCTGTCTTTGGTCTTTTTGATACAGGGAACAGCCAGAGGATCCCCAAATAGGGATTTGTAATGGGGTCCAGAACTCAGGGTGTCCAGGAAATATTAAAATATAGAATGTCCTCACATCTCACAAGTCTGAACTGGGAGATGAGACACATGGAGCAGGGCCATTCAGAGCTGTTTTGCATAGCAACAGTTTTGCAGCTAACCTCTGGCATAGTCATTTAATATATCTATAACTTTTAACTGGTTTCATGGGTATGTTCAATAGCTGTAGCCATGCTTTGAGCTAGAGAGATGGAAATGCCTTCAACCCAGGATATAACTGGGAGACAACTCCCTCTGGTTACAGCACCTGCATGAGAGAGAAAAGAAGGAAGGTTGGGGTTCATATGACTTTGGAGTAGTTAGGGACCATGTGGCTTTGGTGAGAGTCAACTTTGGGGTGCTCCCTTTTGCTATGTGGCTTAAGAAGCAGGAGAAACCTTGCTGGGAAGAAGAGGGATGGAAGGACTCTTGCTGGTGGGCCATTAGAAGGTGCTTCATGGTTTTGGAATAACTGGAGATCACAGTGACAATGCAGCTGGTGGTGCTGGGAACCAAGGGGCTACCTGAGCCATGGACTTCTACTTCCTTTCCTGAGATACTGTACCCCAGACTGGGCAGAGGGAGTAAGAAGGACTGTGTGTGTCTGTGGGTATTCTAAAGGACTTTAGTTTTTTAATGAAGACATTAAGTCATTACTCTAAGTCTGTATAACTTTTTGAATAAATAATTCCTTTCCTTTCCACCAATTTCTGGCATGAGAAATGTCCCTGGCAGCAGGCAAGGTGAACCTAGTATAGGAATGGGAGCCCTGGAGTAGAAGGGGGGTTCCATTCAGTGACAGTATATTGTTCACCCTTCCCCAGGTCTGTACTGTAACAATATGAAGGACTAATATTAATTTTTCACAAAATATTTGGTAGAATTCATCAATGGAACCATCTGGTCCTAGGTTTTTCTTGGTGAGAAATTTAAGAATTACTTATTCAATATCTCCGTTTCTTTTTTTTTATTTTTAAAAATATTTTATTTATTTTTAGAGAGAGGGGAAGGGAGGGAGGGAGAGAGGGAGAGAGGGAGAGAAACATCAATATGTGGTTGTCTTTCACGTGCCCCAACTGGAAACCAAGCCTGCAACCCAGACATGTGTCCTGATGGGGAATTAAACTGGTGACCCTTTGGTTCACAGGCTGCTACTCAATCCACTGAACCACACCAGCCAGGGTGACAACATCTTTGTTTAAATCAGTGAAGAAAAACTGAAAAAGAAAACCTCCAGAAAAAATAATATATAATCATTCCATCTTTTGCTATTACCTACAAAATTACATTGGTTTCAGCTCTTTATTTGTGGGTTTATATTATGGTCTGATGTCAATTTCTTTCATGTGTCTAGTGACAATATGTTACATGTTATTTTTTTACTCGCTGTAGTGGAAATGGCCTCTGAAAAGAGAGATTACAGTATGTTTATTTGATCAATAAATAGTGTATAAGGCAAATCACATAGAGATATTAGGAATTGTTTTATATTTGTAATCATAACTTAGACATAAGTGGTACTCCAAAGAAAACTAGAAATGTTCA
Source organism: Carollia perspicillata (assembly GCA_004027735.1). Lineage (NCBI taxonomy): Eukaryota > Metazoa > Chordata > Mammalia > Chiroptera > Phyllostomidae > Carollia > Carollia perspicillata. The sequence goes on along the minus strand of PVKM010009058.1, from coordinate 517 downwards.
TTGCCTCAGAATAAAATAATTGTTGCATGAAAAACTGCATCATATAGTAATTGAGGTAAGTAGGATTGCTTTGGTTTTAAAATGAGTCAAATTCTTTTAATTATATTGCTAATTCAGCAGCAGTTGTAAACTTACTACATATTAATATGAAAGGGTTGATGCAATTGCATCAAAAAACTAAAATTTTTAGAAATAATTATAAGAAAATTTGGCTCCTATTCCTTGGTACATAACATTTACTCTTCTGCATACACTCATTTGGAACTTAACACCTCAGGAAAGGCCTGACATTTCTGTCACTCAGATGTTAAGCATGAGTTTGCAACACAGCTTGTCTCCACCAGGTTGCAGGCCTTACTCATGCTCTGTGATCGCCGACCCTTACCAGCTCTAGACCCCACCACAACCTCCTGTGTGCCCAGGCCTCATCATCCTTCTGACAGACAGCCAGGATTATTTGGCTCTGAAAGAAATCCTCTGCCCTCTTCAGCAGGAATTAGCTGAATAAGAGATCCTA
>PVKM010009057.1:0-37661 GCA_004027735.1 Carollia perspicillata | reverse complement strand
TTGTGTCCCAGAAGACACCCAGGGTTGTCCCTGCTGTCACTGCCCTGCTGCCACAGGCACAGGGACAAATGTCTGCACGCTCACAGTGCCTTCACCTTCCTCTCTCTGACTAGGAAGGGGCTAAGGGGTAAACCAGCCTGTCTATCGCTGGCCTCCAGGGAACTTCTGTCTGCATCGATTCCAACATCTTTTAATTTTACTTTAGTCAAAACCAAATGTAACACCACTGACCAACAAATGAAAATTTAAGGGGTATGTATCAGAGACAGCAGTACGGTTAACATACTAGTGAGGTGACCAGAAGATGACCTGACCTTGAGTCGTCCCACGTCTGGGGCCCGGAGAGTAGACTTCATCACATATTTCCCTCCCGCTGAAATGCAGGGTGAATGTACAAGAACATGCTCATCTGCACTTGCCACACATTAGGTAATAGGAGGTGAATGCAAAACTCAGAACAGGCAATGGGCCACAAGTTAGGGATGATCTGTAATACTGAAGTAACAAAAATCTGCTTCTAAATTTAAACTAAGAGGTAAACTAGGTTTTTGCCTTGAAAATGTAGATGAACAAATAAAGATGTTTCTTGAAAAAACAAAAGAATGAAATTATCTTTAGGCTTCCAATATGGGCAAACTATATCCCAGAGTCGGCCTATTTGTTCTGTTCTTTTTCTTACTTCCTATTCACTTGTTACTAATTCCAACATTGTTAACTGACTGTTCACTTGTTGATTGTCTGTCTTCCCAAGGAAGCTACATGAGAGCAAAGACTCGTGTTGCCAAGGATATGCACTGGCCGATGGGGCACATCGAGATCATCTGAATGAATGAAAGGATGTGACAGGGGAAACTATAGGCACTGGAGTGTGGCTGCACTTTCCTTTGAATTATGCTCCCTGACAAGACCTCATGAGTTACATTACTTTACAAGTTAGGCCTGTTTTGTTCCCAAGTGGCAAAGGAAGTTTGCTGAATCTACCAGAAGCTCAAGAGTGTTTACTGAAGAACTTGCTTTTCAGCATTCAGAAAATTCAGTTTCATCATTTTAAAAAAAGGCTTTTGAAGCTGGTGTCACTTACGCTTTGCCTACATGACTGAGGAGCAATTTTAGGAAAGCAATATTGCCAGACGATGAGACAGGGAAGAGCAAAATTTCTCCTATCACCCTGAAGAAACTTTCCATTTTTCATTTGCTAGGGGCTTTTCCTCCTTTTAAATTGCTTTGTAAACCGATTTTTTAAAAGATTAACGAATCTTAACAATCAAAATTGTACAGTTTTGTACAATTGTACAGTTACACTGTCCTGATTTTATGCATTTCCATAGACATTTTCCCAGCAACAAGGACACACTTTCTCTGTCCACACGTGTGGAGACTGTAGCCCTCAGGTTGACTTCTACTCATCTACAAACCCTGAAACCCATTCTGGGACTTGTTCACTTGACACATACATTGAATTATAAACCATGATGATCTAAGGAACAGGTTAGAATTAAAAGCTTTCTATTCACTGCGATGCAATCATTCTGAATGAAAGCTCAGGGAATTGTTTGGCAAATAGGATGCATTTATTTTTCGGCTTTTTTGCTGAGAATCTGAAACGTGGGTCTGATGCTGCTGGGCTCATGTCTAGGGATGATACTGTGACACCAGAACTGTGAAGTCCTACAGTCACAGAATCGCCAGCCCTAGCACAGGATCACAGAAAACTCCCTGGGTTGGCACATAGTGGCACCGTGGAAACCCCAACATTAGAATTCAGTCGTCCCGAGAGTGTGCGCGCGGATCCCTTAATACTGCTCTCATCCAACTTTCCTCTCCGGCAGGATGGCTGACACATCAGAGCGAAGCAGGAGCCAGATCTCTGCTGGGAAAGCATCTCCATCCTCCAGCTCCCACTGCACACACCACACCCCCTGGGTGGCCATGGGTGTCAACGGCAAGGCTGAGTCTCGAGTTTTGCAATTACTTCCATATGCCAGTGTGCTTAGTAACTCTGCTGCTATTTAGGAGAGACCAATTTGGCATCTTCTACTTATGTGGGAGTTAACTCATGTACCGGGTTTAAAATATACAAAAGCTCTGTCCAGCAGTCAGATGGATGGCTCAGGATTGTAACATGAGATCTTGTTTTTCACCTCTAGGTCACTGGCTGGCAGTCAGCTCTTTTTACCTAAGACCCCTGTCTCATTACCACCCCATAGGCTTAGTTAATTAGGAGTATCGGCCCACTTCCTGTTTTTAAAAAGCCCACCATCGGTATAGCTGTTATTAATATTGATTTTGTGCGAGGTGACAGCAGAGGATAAAACAGATCTAACTTTGAGGTCTGACTTGTGCCTACTTTGAAAAGCAGTCATAAAATGTGTCTTCAATATCACACACGCATTTGGCTCAAAAGATATTTCAGAGTGTTAACAGTAGATCTTAAGAAGGCCATGTAACTTGGTACCAATCTTAATTACTTATGATAAATTACTTAGATTTTTTTGTTATCAATGATTTCTGAATCAAATATAATAAGCTCTGTCCTTAAAATTTGCAGGTCCCAGGTCAAGAGAGTATGAGGCCCAGCTCCCATATGTCTAGATATTTATGACCTATAAATCAAGCTATTAAATAAAATACATTTTATCTTCTTTGCATAGCCACTCAAAATCCCTTTATGAGGGCAATATGTTTTTCTTGACTTTTTGTTTTCCTTATTTGATGTAAAATTATTGCAGATCTGAGCTGACTATTTTTCCTGGTGATTATAACTCAGAGCAGCAATCAAAACTGGAAACTCAAGGCTCCTCTGTAAGGGAACGGCTTTCACCACCGGGGCGGGGCGCCTGTCTCAAAATCACCACCAGAGACGGCTTCAAATTTTACACGAAAGACTGATAAAGACAGAACACATCACTAATGCATGCGAAACTTCAGTTAATGTCAAAAGTTCAGTCCCTTAAGCTAAAAAATACCTGATGATGGAAGTGAGTAACGATGTGAGTGGTTAACCTTGTTGTGAGTTACAGAAAGTCAACTGGCTAGCGAATTCCTGCTCAGTCAGGCCTTACAGGCCAAGACAGCGCACAGGCGCACACACAGCAGACCCAGGTGACCCTGGCAATTAAAGAAATGAAGATCCAGGTATTTTATTTTGGTGGAATGGCCATTAGTACATCAATGAAATATTCTTTAAGGAAGAGGCCTCTATATTTGTTTGGAGAAACCATACACTTTTGGTTCAAAGCCAGATGGTGAAAATCGGGATCTCTTAGGAAAACTGTAGAGCTTCCTATTTTATTTGTTTGGGCCAGGGTCTCAGGTGGCCTTTCAATGCTTCTGATGTTTAGCCACATCACATGGTCCATCGTACCACCGCCTGGGGACGGTGTCCTAAGATGGTCTTTAGCCAGGAGGGGAGTAGTAGAGACAGAATAAAAAAATCACAGTATTTCAAAAGGGAGTAAAGGCTCTTTGCAGGGCCTTTGAAATTACGCATTTTAAGATCATGTATTACAAACAACATAGTACTTTTACACTACAAGTCTGCCCTTGAAACCCTAGAAAACAAAGCTGAGGGAAAGCCCTCCTCCCCTCTGGGCTACCCCAAGGACAGGGTGGGTGAGAGGAACCAGGGCGCGGCTGGGGGGCGGGATGGGGCAGGGAATGCTCCCCGAGGGTGAGAGAGCTCACAGTACCTGGAATCTAGAGAACTGGCATTCATTTCAAAAGGGTTGCTGATATGCAGGAGCTTTTCCCAGAAGTTGGTAGGAGCACCTGGTATCTACGGGGGAGTGCGAAGAACTATTTCTTTTCTGTATCTTTGACTACGAAAATGTGTATGTGGGTCCCATGAAACTGATGGTTGCTTGGAAATGAATATTTAATTACTTACCAAAAATAAAAACAAAAAAACATAAAAACCCAAGAAGGAGCAAAGCAACACACAGCAGTCATTTCAACGTCTAAACCAGCATCATCTGTTTGTTTCAAAAACAAGTCTCGACATATGTTTAAAAATGTCTCCTAACGATAAAGATGACCTTGGAATGGCTGAGTGGCTCTGTGACAGACGGGGGCGTTGAAGATAAGGTGCCGGAAGGTGCAGGTGAGGGGTCCCTGAGCCTGTAGTAATTTAGGCAAGAATCCAGAAGTAAGGCTGTTTCCACAGACTAGGAAAGGAGTGCATGAAATATGTTTGGAATTTGGAAGGCAGTTTCAAAAGAAGCAATTGTTGAGTTGGGCAGAAGATTGAGTATAAAGGTAATACTCTGTGTTTGGTACAACCATGGAGTGCTTTTTCTAATCAAATTTAATCCTCCCGATAACCTTGTATTAAGGCATATTGGTGTTGACTTTACAAGAGGGAAGACAGTTGCTCAGAAATAGACCTATCTGTGGCCTAACGACTACCAGATAAGCGGCAGCATCAACACTCAAAGCTAGGGCTGATGAACCACAAGTCATTCCTGATGCTGCTCCTGTGACACTGTGACCCACTGGTGACCAGGATGCACAGGGAGAGGTTGGGGAAGGGAGGTGAACAAATTGGTCTTTTCTAATTAAGTTGGTGAAAGAAAGATTCAAGATATGATGCACAAGTATCAGGTTGGGGGATGGGTAGAATTAATTTGATTTTTAAAAAATCTATGTAGTTTGGCACTGTCCAACAGAAATAAAAGTGGGACACTTACATAATTTTATGTTTTCCAGTAGCCACATTAAAAAGTAAAAAGAAACCCTGGCTGGTGTGGCTCAGTGGATTGAGTGTTGGCCCACAAACCAAAGGTTTGCCAGTTCAATTCCCTGTCAGGGCACATGCCTGGGTTGTGGGCCAGGTCCCCAGTAGGGGGCATGCAAGAGGCAACAACACACTGATGTTTCTCTTCCTCTCTCCTTCCCTTCCCCTCTCTCTAAAAATAAATAAATAAAATCTTTTTAAAAAGGTAAAAAGAAACAAGTGAAATTAATTTTAATGACATTTTATTTAAGTTAATATGTTATTATTCCAACAGGAGATCAATATAAAATTATTAGAATAGTTTACATTTTGGGGTACTCTTTAAAATTCGGTGCACATTTCACACTTAGAGGACATTTTGGTTTGGACTAGCCACATTTCCAATGATCATCGCAGGCATGTGGCTAGTGGCTGCCATGAGGCAACCCAAATACCAAGTACTGAGGTTCAAGATATCTTGGGGTATGGCTGATGAGGAACAGAAAGTAGAATCTTAGAAATACCCATGAAAAAAATACCCATGTGGGGGAAATAACCATGGAGAGGAGGCCAGAGAAAGACTCTCCCAGTGAGACACTATTCGAGGTCTTTAATAATATGAAGCACTAAAGTGATTAAAGTGGCAAATTATTTCAGAGAAAGGAACTGAATAAATGGAGCCTCTAACCCCTGTCAATGGGCCAAGTGATACCTGAGAGCTTCCCAAGGGCTTTCACCCCTGTGGGGCCTTAGTCCGTGGAAAGATATCCACCTGGCTACAGTGAGCATGGAAAACCTACTGCTTACATCACAGGCAAACAGCATCATTATTAACTTCCCTCCTGGGTTGGAGTTCAAAATCAGACTGAAGCAAAAGGCCATCAGGCCAGACCAGTGAATTTTTCTGAGATGAGGATTTGCTTGTTGACTCTTATGCATGTTTTGTGACTTGCCCCCAGAATTTAGTGTTTGTCTGAAGAGACACGGTGATTTTCTATCGTTGATGCTGGTATTGGCAGAAGGTTAGAAGAAATGCAACTAGACATTTTTTTAAAAGGTCACTACTTACACAATAATACTCTTGAGAAATACAACTATCATGTAATATGATTTTGTAGACCCACCACAATGACCTCAGGTTAAGGTGGGGACTCAATAACATTAAGAGACTGACATGACCACTTCATTTGCAAATATTAGTTATTTTGGATAATAGTGAGATTAACTAAACAAAAAAAACCAGTCTTTGTGCAGTTGTCAAGATGACAGTGGTTTTTAAGTCACTGCTATCTACATAGGCTGTAAACTATCTGTTATCTTGTAAGAGAGACTTAAAAATGCAACTGGTGCCTTCTGGAACCTCAAGTGGCGTGTTTCCATTTCACATGAGCAGACAGAGAGAAGCCCCCTTTTTCCTCACATCAGCCCACAGGAGTTCATGCCACTCCCCTATGCACCAGAAGATCTGGTGAGGATAAATTCCCTAAAAGGACCGGGGCATAGCCCCCAATCTAGGCACAGCCAGGCGGGCTGTCCCAGGAGGGGACCAAAGTCAACTGTTTCTGTGGAAGTCCTTCACCAGTGGCAGGGTGGGGTCACGGGAGGACCTGGCTCAGAAGCATAGCGTATACTACCTATTTGTAAATCACCCCTCCTTCATATATTTTCTATATTTACTTATTGGCCTTGAACTCTCATAAGTTCCATTGTTGTTCTTTTTTTTTTAACAAGACTATCTTGGCTTCCTGGACTTTTTCATACTGTTCTAAATATACTGCCTCACTGATAACAGTTTCTTTTCTTTTTTTTCCCTGGTTTACAAGTTGGTAGGACAAGTGATCGCCTATAAAACTCTAAAAACTGAGAAGCAGGTACATTTTAGAAGAAGAGCAGAAAAGAAAGGTCCAGGGTAGAAACCATTGTCCCTTTTGTACTGGACTAAAAAATGTGAAGATCTTTGCAGAATGAAATAGCACAGACCTCCATCCTCATGTGACATTTTTACATGTCCTTGACTAGGCTGTGCGTCAAGCCCTGATACACAGAAAATTTACAGCACGTCTGAGGGCAGCCTCAGGAGCAGGGTGGCCCGCATGGTGCTCTCATGTCCTTATCCCAGCCCGGGCCAGGCCAAGTTGCTATGCTGGTCAAAGGAGAAACAGTTAGATCATCAAATACATGTGCTTCTGAGTGTGATTTTTCCGTTTCTGAGTTACCTTGATTCAGGGTATTTGGTGAGGGTGGCCAGGCTGCTGGTGTACATGTGGCCGCCCACGTCGATGTGGACGGGCGCATTGGATTTCGTGAGCTGTGCTGGAGTAGGAATGCCTTGGTTGTTCAGTGGAGATGCAGGAGATCTAGTGATCAGAGGTCTTGACATATTGGGCCGACTGTCCTACAGAGAGAGAAGCAAGTTAGACATGTTTTCCTTTTTCAGTGGAGAGAAAGGAAACACATACATCATAAAGAATCAGCCAGTGACTAGAGCTGATGATACTCATTAGGCAATAAAACCATTCAACTCTCACTTTTGTTATAATGAATGTCAAAAAAACAAATTTGGTAACAGAGGAAAAACTTCCTATGCTTAGAGTCAGGAGCTGAACTAATGTTCATTTCAGATCATTCTGAGCACTATGACGAATTTACCCATGAATTCTCGCATTTAGCAACTGGTAAATGGCATGTGGAAAAGCACCAGTCATTCCAAATGAAAAGCTGATCAACATTTAAAACCAAACAAATCTAAATAAAATATGCATGCTTTATCTTTCTCTTTGAAAACTCTTAAATGAGATGCAGCTGAGGTTAATACAGACTTTTCAACACCTGTGTTCCACAAAACGTTTTCTTCGATTGCTATTTTTCAACTCAGGACAAAGAGGGCATGACTGGTTTACCCATCAGCTCACATACTCAAAGCAACCTTGTAAATAGGTACCATAAACTTATCTGTCAACAGATGAAAAAAACCTATCCACGCTCCATCATTTGTTCCCTGTTTCTCTCCCTGTAAAGCTGTGGATGTGGGGATGCTTTGAAAAAGTGTACGACAGCCCTTCCTATTTGTGGTCTCACTTTCCGCGGTTTCAATGACCCACAGCCAACTCTAGTCCAAAAATACAAAGTGGAAAATTCTGGAAAGAAACCGTTCGTAAGTTTTAAATTGTGCGCCATTGGGAGTAGCATGATGAAATCTCTCTCCAACCTGCCATGTGGCACACAGGATGAACCATCCCTTTGTCCAGTGTATCTACCCTGTAGACACTCCCTACCCATGAGTCACTTTACCAGGTGGGCTCAGTTATCAGATCGACTATCGCAGTATGGCAGCGCTTGTGTTCAAGTAATCCTATTTTATTTAATGGCCCCAAAGCACAAGAATAGCTTAAACTTTATTAACATGTACATAAGGAAAAACATGGTATATATAGGGTTCTATGTACAGTACTAGATACAGCTTCAGGCATCCCCTATGGGTAAGGGGACTACTGTACACTCCAGCCATGAGGATGTGCTTACAAGCTCCAAGCAAGCTGTTCTTCTGTACCAGCTTCTTGAAGGAACCAAATTCCCCAGGTGCAGCGGAGACAGATGTCAATGCGGCAGGTTTAGTCCCACAGGCAAAGGTGCAATGTGGGCAGAGGAGGAGATCCACGGTGGCAGCAAGGACACGGAGAGGAAACTGCACTCTCTGAGAAAATGAAATATTCCGTCCTTTCCATGGAGACAACACGAGTAGTTCAAACAGTGTCCAAACAGTGTTGGTTGCTTCTAGAGCTCACACCACAGACAAGTCGAGTCAGATCTCAGGCACTCCATGACGGCGTCAAACACTTAAAGTCTACAGTTGAGGAATAAGCTAAAATAGCACTTATGTGTGAATTCTGAACACCACAAGTATACCCTCAGACGTATAATGTAGCCAGGGACTGTCTTCAAACATGCAAACAATGTGTGCCAAAGCCAGTGATGAGGCATAATAAAAGGATTTTAAAACACGCCTTTGAAGGAGATTACAAAGGGGAAGTCATCTAATTTTTGTACTTACAACCCAGCATGATAAAGTATAAATTTGCAAAACAGCATAGATTTTATGATCTGAAACAGCTTTAGGAGTTACCTGGGGCACGACTGCAAGACTACTTAGCATTAACCACATGTCCAGGCAGGGCGGAGGATGCCCATGCTTTCTGAAACCGTGAACCTAGATGCGAGCCGCGTGGTGACTGGGCCTTTCCCTACATGCGGACCACCTGTGTGGCGCTGGCCGCCACGCTGAATTAAACAGAGCCCAGGAGCAGTCACAGAGAAAGAGTGGATGTTTTGTTTCTTAAATTAAGTGATGGGTTTGTGGGTGTTCACTAATTATTCTTTATCTGTTCCTGGATACTTTCAATAATGCAAAACAGATATTAAAAAACCCAAAAGGATGTTTGTAACACAGAGAAGAGAAGTTAAAGAGGTTCTGGGGAGGGGGAAAAAACTAAAAAAGCAAAGACGTAGTTGGTCGGAAATAGAAAAGTTAAAGCACGGAAATATTAAAAGCAGCATTTTAAAATCGGGATGAAGGAAAACACATTTTTCCTTTGAAAGTGCAGTCACGTGACCTCTACTCTTAAGAGATGCATACTACCTAACTTCCTTTTAGAAAGTGATTTCCTGGCTTGAGATCACCCCCCCCCGACCTCCCTGTTACAACTCAGCCCATCACAGCACACTGCAGTGTCTGTAATAGTTTTTCAATTGGACACATTCTCTATCCTGCCGGAGGGTGCCTGGGCGAAAATGAACAGATTTGCAGGGTTAATACTGCAGTTCGACTGTGACCTCATTCGGCACAGCTCTAACACTGCGAGGTCTGTCCAGAAGGAGGAAAAGAAGCATAACTGATTGGTTGAAGGGTTCCAGATTTCTCAGACTACATACCCTTTACATTGTAAATCATAAATGTATGGATATTGCTAAATTTAAAATTAAGCCAGCGTTTCTTTAGCTGGGGTCGGGGAGGGGAGTTAACCCCAGAGGGCAAGGAGGGTGTTTCCTGGATGGCTGGGCTCAGGCTGCCCAGGTCTCTGGTGAGCCCAGCCAGCTCTTCCCAAGATGCGTTCCATTCTGAAAGCTTTTCCTGTTCTGTATTGTCCCCGTAGTTAAGATCACTTCTAAGGCATTAACTGGTATTAGCTAAAGGAGTCGGTTTTCATTCAGCATGTTCTGTACTGGTGCATGCTGAAAGCACTTTTAAAATCCACAGGCTGAGGTCGGGGGAGGATACCTGGGGTGGGGAGGTCTTGACGCATGCAAGGGGCTACGCAGTATCTACTGCGTCTACTGCAGTTGATTTAGGTAACACTTTTGGCAACCCCCATCCCTCACCTGTGACTGGAGCTGACGCTTTCTCTTCTTCATCTGGACACGAGGATGGGACACCTGTCCTGGCGGCAGCCATCTCCCTGCCAGCCTGGGGATGAGGCCAATGCTCAGAAGGGCCAGCTGAGAGCAGGAGAGAACCTGGGTTCTCACTCACGTTATGGGGACACCAGATCAACCAATTCCGAGCCTCCCACCTCAAGGTTTCTGTTACTCGGGAAAATAAATTTATTTTTAAAGTGAGTTTGAATTGGGATTTGTTACCTAATCTGACAGAATAGCCCCCCTCCACCCCACTTTCCATGGCTGCCTCCCCATGAGGTTGTTGATTTGGTGACCCTTGGCCCACGATGCCAAGGGCAGCTGCCAGCTGACAGACACAGCAGAATTTTCTATCCTGTTGTCACCATTCTTCAACTCCACTTTCTCATCGGTCCTTCCCTTGAATCACTCGCCCATCATCATCTCAGTTTGCACGTGTTTTCTTATTACTTCCAACAAAATGAAAACCATACACTTTAAGAGGAAGGAGTGCTGATGATTTATATGTGCATCATCCCTACTGAAGAAACAGCCCAGAGCACTGCTGTGTATTCTGAAAGGTGGCCGGACAGAAGGCTGTCGCTGATGAACCCCCTGCCTAACACTAAGCCACTCAGTTACTGCCCTTTCCTTGTGCATGTCTGTGTTCCTTCTTTCCAAATTATTTATGAATAGCTGCTATGTGCCAGGCATTGTACCAAGGGAGGGACATACAACAGCAAAGATGACAGACTGGCCCTTGGCCTTACTAGGCTTGCTGTTCAGTGGGAGAGAGAAGCAGAGAACAAGCACCTACTACCAGGCAGGGAGGCTAGGTTCTACGGTCTCTTAACTGAAGAGACACGTAACCCAGGCCTGTGGGCAGGGAGGTGGGACTGGGAAAGTTCCCTGGAGACAGTCTATGCTGAGATCTGACCAATGAGAATCCACACACAGTGGGACACTAATAGGAGGGTTCTAAGCACTACTGCCAAGGCCCCAAAGTGGGAGAGTATCCTTTTTTCCCAAGGTAGGGGGATAACGCAGGGAACAGAAGCTTGTAACATCATGGTCTGAGAACCACGAAATTGCAGTAGAACAGCAGGGATTTCAACTCTGCAGTTCGATATACACACAGATTTTTTTTCAATAAATACCCCTACTGTTTTCAATCTGTGGCTGGCAGTCCACAGATGTGGGGCGCCAACTATATGCACTGATCTCCACCGTTTTATACAAGGGACTTGAGCATCCTCAGATTTTGGGATCTGTGGGGAGTCTGGAACCAATCCCCCAAGAGACCTGGATACCAAGAGACAACTTAAGTTCTGAGAAAGTGAAAAGTCATAATAAAATTTTTGACTGCATGGGGGTCAGTGTTCCTAACCCCTACATTGTTCAAGGGTCAGCTATAAATAGTAATTTACAATAAAAAACCCTACCACAACATGTCTGCAAAAGAGTAAGACGACGAGGAAGGGAGCTAACAGCTAGTTTTCTGAACATCACCATCTGGCAGAGCTTTCTGCAATAACAGAAAAACCTGTATTTGCTGTACAGTAACCACTAGCCACCTGTGGCTCTCTGAGCACTTGAAGTGTGGCTAGTGTAACTGAAGAACTGAATATTTAATTTTAATTTAATTAATTTAAATTTTAATTTAGGCCACCATAGGTAGCTAGTGGCTATGATGTTGGACAGCCTAGTAAATTCTGCTTGGATTTTTGTTAATACATGAAGCCCAAATCATGACAAACATGAACTTATCACTCATGTGGAAATGGAGAGACAGTGGTGTTTTAGAACTGAGTACAAATGCAACACATGCATTCCCTCTCCCCTTTCTAACACTGACTCCCTTCTCTACTGATTTTATAAAAACAAAAAAAATTAATAGCCACACAGTGAGGAAAAAGAATGATGATGCACACACAACATTTGTGGATCTCACAGAGAAAGTGCTGGGAAAAGGTGCCAGACACAAAAGCACATTATGTGTGACTCCACTCACAAGAAGTAGCAGACAGTAAGGTGAGTGTGTAATGACAGAGCTCAGAACACTGGCCACCTGTGGCAGGTCCTGATCAGGACAGAGTAAGAAGGAGCTCTCTGGAGAGCTAGGAATGTTCTAAATCTTGATCTGGGTGATTAGACAGTTGTCTCCATATGGATATGTAAAATTTATTCCTCTTTCTCCCCAAAGTTCTCCTTTAAAAGAAAATCATTCTTGGACCTTCCAGCCAACACAGAGGCATAGTAGATATGCTTCACTTCCTTAACCAAAAGAAGGATAACAACCAATTTAAAAACAAAAAATAACCAGGAGTGCCCCAAAATTGAACTGTATGGAAGTTCAACAACCAAGGAGTTAAAGAAGAAACATTCATCTAGATGGGTAGGAGGGGTGGAGACGGGATGCCTGGAGGTGAGGATGTATGACAAGGCCACAGCTGGTACACCAGATGGTCCCACATTCGCATGCGGAGAAGCTGGGAGGAACAACTGGGAAATGAGACAGACCATACAACCCAGGGCTCCAGTGACTATTGAGTATGATCACAAAACAGAGAAAGAAGTGAAGGCTATGCAAAGTGAAATAAAGAAAAAATATACAGGAAACCACCAGTGAAGGGAAGAAAACCAGACTCTAATCAACGATTTGGAACAGATGGAAGAAATAAACTTCAGCCAGAATAGAATGAATAAACAAGAATTCAAAAAAAATAAGGAGAGGCTTAGGAACCTAGGAGACAACTTTAAGTGTTCCAATGTTTGAATTATAGGGGTGCCAGAAGGAGAAGAGGAAGACCAAGAAATTAAAAACTTATTTGAAAAAATAATGAAGGAAAATTTCCCTAATCTGGTGAAGGAACTAGACATGCAAGTCTAGGAAGCTCACAGAGGCCCAAAGAATTTGTATCCAAGGAGGAACTCACCAAGATACACCACAATTAAATTACCCATGATTAAAGATAAGGAGAGAATATTAAAAGCAGTAAGAGAAAAGGGGACAGTTACCTACAAAGGAGTTCCCCATAAGACTACCAGCCGATTTCTCAATATCAGCTGATTTCTTAAAAGAAATCTTGCAGGCAAGAAGGAGCAGGACAGAATTATTCTAAGTCATGAGAAGCAATGACCTACATCCAAGATTACTCTATACAGCAAAGCTATCATTTACAATGGAAGGGCAGATAAAGTGCTTCCCAGAGAAGATCAAGTTAAAGGAGTTCATCATCACCAAGCCCTTATTCTATGAAATGTTAAAGGGACTTATATAAGAAAAAGAAGATCAAAACTATGAAAAGAGAAATGACAACAAACTCACAACTATTGACAACTGATCCTAAAAAAACAAACAAACAAAAAAACTAAGCAAACAACTAGAACAGGAACAGGACCACAGAAATGGAGATCACATGAAGAGTTATCAGCAGGGAAGGGGTGCAGGGAGAATGGGGGGAAAAGGTACAGGGAATAAGAAGCATAAATGGTAGGCACAAAACAGAGAGGGGCAGGTTAAGATAATATAGGAAATGGAGAAGCCAAAGAACTTATATGCAGGACACACAGGCGTGAACCAAGTAGGGGCCAGGGGGGAGGGATTGCTAGAGGGAGAGGGGGTGCAGGGCAGAGGGGGATAAAGGGGAGAAAAAAATGGAACAACTGTAATAGCATAATCGATAAAAATGTACTTTAACAAGATAAAAGAAAATCAATCATACATAATCTTGGGAAAAACTCCCCCAATCAAAACACTCTTCAGATACTCATTTAAATTTGTGTGAAATATTGCTTTTTCTAAAAATCCAAAACAATGTTTATTATGTTCTCTCAGAGGATTCGCCAAATTTGACTAAAATACTCTGACATGAAACAGCCATCTGAAATTTTATTTCTAATTCTTTCCCCACGTCTATCCTGGACGGATTTTCTTGGCATGTTGATTGGTTTATCCTTAACATTCCCATTTCCCAGCTGCTTCTACTCTCTGGCTTCCTTGTAGCTTAGTCATCCATCTCACCTACTCAACACAGCAGCAATGAGTTTTTGGTAGGAAAATCCTTCAATGGATTTGACTTCAGGCACCTTTTGGAAAAAGCTAATGAAAAATTTGCCTCCTAAATCTAACCTAGCTGTGTGCTATTCAAACAGGAGCCCCAGGGGCACTGCCTTGAACAACAGAGCTGAAGTTTAAATGAAAAGTGTTAATGACTTTATTTGTTATGAATTTATGCCCCTGTTTTATGTCCAGTTCACTGCCAAGTCGGACCGTATTACCTCCTTCACTGGGGAAAGAAGCATGTTTCTTAGAGATATTTCCAGAAAAGCATGTCAATAGTAAAAAACTTACCTATATCTTTGGATATTGTAATTCTTATCATTCAGTAGAGCAGCAGAGGAATTTAACACAAATCATAACTTCTCTACGAATTTCAACCTGGTTTAAAACACATGTGTTCACACACACATATCACACACACACACTCAAGCTATATTATACGGACTGTCAGGAGCATAGAGTGTTTTGATGAATCTATTTCTGGAGAGTTGGCCAACCATTCAGGGCATGCAAACTGTAATCAAAGTACCTTAGCCAAGGACCCCACATCCTAGGATGGTAATTTGTGGTTGCCTCGGGAGTGTTATTTCAGGACTGACACAATCCTATTGGACTCATCGTAATGGTTCTGCAGAGAAACATCACTTTACTGACCACAGTTACTTAATCATATAATGAGACACTCAACCATAATGTTAATGTATTTTGTAAGAGGCCTCACTTGTTTCTTCATTCATTCAAGTATTATTTATTGAGTTCCAACCAGGTGTCAAGCTCTACGGTTTCTATTGACAAACTAAATAGAAGAATGATCCTGACTCCCGGGCAAGATGGAGGCATACGTAGACACACTGTGCCTCCTTGCACAACCAAAAGAAGGACAACAACAATTTAAAAACAAAAAACAACCAGAACTGACAGAAAATTGAACTGTGTGGAAGTCCGACAACCAAGGAGTTAAAGAAGACACATCCATCCAGACCTGTAGCGGGGTGGAGTCGGGCAGAGAGGACTCGTGGCCAGGCCGCAGCTAGAGGACTCAGTGAGGTGGTGGATTGTAAAGCAGGGTGGGCGAGGCTGCGGATGAAGGACTAGGACGTCCCACATTCTCATGCAGATAAACCAGGAGGAACAACTGGGGAGCAAAACAGACTGTGCAACCCATGGCTCCAGCGCTGGGAAATAAAGCCTCAAACCACTGATTGAAAACACCAGTGGGGGTTGAGGCAGCAGTGGGAGAAACTCCGAGCCTCACAGGAGAGTTCATTGGAGAGACCCACGGGGTCCTAGAATGTACACAAACCCACCCACCCGGGAATCAGCACCAGAAGGGTCCAATTTGACTGTGGGTAGCAGAGGAAGTGACTGAAAACTGGCAAAGAGTAGAGCAAGCAGCACTGTTCCCTCTCTGACCCCTGCTCACAGAATTGGTTGAATTTAGTTGCAAATTAGATGAAAAACAGGAAGGCTATCCTAAGCAAAATAAAGGAAAATGTACAGGAAAGCAATAGTGATGGGAAGGAAACTGGGACTCAGATCAATGGAGTAGACCAGAAGGAAGAAAGAAACATTCAACTAGAAAAGAATGAAGAAACAAGAATTCAAAAAAAATGAGGAGAGGCTTAGGAACCTCCAGGACATCTTTAAATGTTCCAACATCCGAATTATAGGGGCACCAGAAAGAGAAGAGGAAGAGGGAGAAATGGAAAACTTATTTGAACAAATGGTAAAGGAGAACTTCCCCAATCTGGCAAAGGAAATAGACTTCCAGGAAGTCCAGGAAGCTCAGAGAGTCCCAAAGGAGTTGGACCCAAGGAGGAACACACCAAGGCACATCATAATTACATTAGCCAAGATTAAAATGAAGGAGAGAATCTTAGAAGCAGAAAAAGAAAAGGAGACAATTACCTACAAAGGAGTTCCCATAAGACTGTCAGCTGATTTCTCAAAAGAGACCTTACAGGCTAGAAGGGGCTGGAAAGAAGTATTCCAAGTCATGAAAGGCAAGGACCTACATCCAAAATTGCTCCATCCAGCAAAGCTATCATTTAGAATGGAAGGGCAGATAAAGTGCTTCCCAGAGAAGGTCAAGTTAAAGGACTTCATCATCACTAAGCCAACAACTAGAACAGGAATAAAACAACAGAAATGGAGATCACATGGAGGGTTATCAACAGGGGAGTGGGAGGAGGAGAGAGGGGGAAAGGATACACAGGATAAGTAGCATAGATGATAGGCAGAAAATAGACAGGGAGAGGTTAAGAATAGTACGGGAAATGTAGAAGCCAAAGAACTTATATATACAACCCATGGACGTGAACCAAAGCGGGGTAATGTGGGTGGGAAGGGGTGTACAGAGAGGAAGGGAATAAAGGGGGGCAAATGGGACAACTGTAATAGCATAATCAATCAAATATGTTAAAAAATAAATAGAAGAATGATCCTGAAGAGAGAAAAAAAATCTCTTCTTATAATTTCATGAGTTAAAAAAAAAAGCCCCAGAAGTGCTCTCAGAATGATGAGTACTATACATGATTTATTTGGAGGACAGGTTCTGTCAACCTCTGAAGTCAGCAGAGAATCAGAATGAAAAGCCTTCTGAGCATCCAAATTTGATACCAAATCTTCCATCCACTTTATTCACAGGAGCCCCCTTCAAACTCATGGAGCCTACTGACTCTAAATTCATCCACTCGTAACAAGTGTAGTCATTGGTTTTTCAGCCCACACAAAAACCATCCAAAATTAAGTCATCCCAAAACCGAACCCTGAACTATCTTAGCTTGGCAAGTATATAACATACTACTGAAGAAAGATTTCTGCCCAAAAAGAGTAAAGGAAAACATTTTTTAAAGGAAAAAGAGATGCATATGGCTGGAAAAGTCCCCTATACAGAATACCTGGAGGGGACCAGAGAAAGCACTGTGGTTTTTGGAATCTGAAGATGTGGTTTGAGCTCAGGCTTAGCCTTCGTGTCATCTTGAAGAAGTTACCAAACCTACTGGACTCCAGTTTCCTCATCACTAAGACAGGGATGACTCTCCCCACCCTACGCAGAGGTAAAGCCAGCAGTGAAAGGAACGTGGGTGTGAAGGCGTGCAACACAGCATGTGGCACAGAGGAGCGTAAAGAAAGCTGCTTTCCTTTTGCACGTGAAAAATGAAATTTGACCAACCAGGAAACTGGATGTACAGGGGAGACTTCTACGGATCTAATGGGATGTTCAGAGGACTTTTAAAGTAGTTGAGACGGTAAAGATCCACAGGTGAGAAAGACAGCATTTTACACTGATAAAATATTACACTGTGGGATACACAGATAAATCCTAAAAATAGGGTAGATCAGAGCAAGATGCTGGTTACGCGCTTTGGACAAAGGGTACGGCAGGGAGCGGACACTGGAATCATCACAGCAGATTCATAAAATGAAATGGCACTTGAGCTGCATTGATTTTTCTTTTCACATCAAAATCTTACCTTCATAGCTTAAGAAAACAGAAATCAAAAATAGGAGGCTTCAAAGTTGCTTCGAAATGACTGCACCTGAGTTAAATTAATCTGCAATCACATCCCAATGTGAAACAGCAAAATGTTACTCTTCTTACTACTGTTTATTTATGTCTGTGCACAGCCTCTGCCAGACATGCAACGAGTGCCCTCAACACGCCTTTTTGTTCTTTTCTTTTTCCTGGAGAAACAGGTATCTGAGTAGCTCCCTTATTAGATTACCAAGCTGGGACCATGAAAAGAATGACTGTTTGACAAAATTTCTCTCTTTTTTTTTTTCCAAAAGGAAAGTGAACTTGAAAGGAGAACATTTTGATAGATTCTGCCATTTTTTATAGTTGGATTAATTTTTAAATTAGATTTCTTGGATATTTTTAAATGTACTTGAAACATCACAGTATTTTTATTTATTTTTCTAAAGATTTTATTTAGAGAGAGGGGAAGGGAGGAAGAGGAAGAGAATCATTCCTCTGAGAGACAGTGACCAGTTGCCTCTCACTCACTCTCCAACAAGGACAGACCTGCAACCCAGGCATGTGCCCTGACTGGGAATTGAACCAGTGACCTTTTGCTTTGCGGGATGACGCCAAACCAACTGCGCCACACTGGTCAGGGCTCACAGAGTATTTTTAAATACACACTCTAGCTCAACTATAAATGTTACTAGTTTCTTAACAATTAAAACTGCACCGAAGTGAAAGCAGTCTCTGTAATGACTCTAAACAGAAAGGCCATTTTTGCAAAAGTATGCGTACGGAACAATAAAAAATTCTGGAATCAAACACACTTAATATTACTAGGGATTAGGACCAGGTGATGAAACTGCAGGCAGATTTTGGTGGTGTTTTTATTCTTTTGTGCTTTATGGTGTTGAACATTTATTACTTTTGAAACTTTTAAAAATGCTACTTTTGCCTTGGCTGGTGTAGCTCAGTGGATCGAGCGCAGGCCTGCGAACCAAACAACCGTGGTTCGATTCCCAGTCAGGGCACATGCCTGGGTTGCAGGCCAGTTCCCAGCAGGGGACACACGAGAGACAACCATACATTGATATTTCCCTCCCTCTCTCCTTCCCTTCTCCTCTAAAGATAAATAAATAAAATGTTAAAAAATGCTACTTTTAAAGAGAGAGAAACTTATTGCCCAATCAAACCAACTAACACTTGGCATACTGCTGTATTTTATCTTCATAATCAGGATTTTTTGGGGGGACATTTTTAAATGAAGGAATGAATAAAGAAATACAGAAAAAGAACTGACGGTAGGGACAGTGCTTCCTTTTCTTTTACTTTCTTGCCAGAGAGGAAAAATGCAGAACAGAAAATTAAATGGGCCTCAGGTCATGGTAAGTCATATTTAGTTGACACAAAAGTCTATTTAGTTTGATACTGAAAGAAAAGGGCTGGAGCCTACGGTTTCCACGCTCTCTGGTCATCTGACCACTCCCCCAGCTCCCCTCCACTCCCAGATCTAAAACACGGCAAGAGTAAGGGGGTAAAAGCTACACATGCACACCTGCGTTTAGAGAAGCCGATGTTCTGTGCACACACTTTGGGTGGAGGATGCAAGCAGCAAAGGCTGGCAATGAAGCAGTAGCCAGAGCTCACAGAGGGCTTTGTAGTCTGAAACCAGAAACCTCTGCACAGTGTTAAGTATTATCACCATTTCCCAGAGAAGGAAGTTGACTCTAAGGTGAGGTAGCTCAGCCTGTAATTATCCAGTAATGAACTGACTGGGAGAGTTACACGCTAGCCATTGTGTACCAGGATGAGGTTGCCACTCTCCATTACTAGACTGTCTGTGCTCTGCCTTCACAAGACGAGGGAGAGGTTTGTCTTAGTCCATCCACATTCTTCCAGCTGGTCTGTTCCAGGATGACCACATGGCTAGAGGGTTCGAAGGATGACCAGTGGTCACACAAAAGGCAAGAGTCAGCAGGCCCAGGAAGTGAACTCCTGCCCCCACCATGGACTCTATTTCCCCACCACAGAGACCTGGCATTTCATTTACTCCTCTAACTGCTAGTCCTAGATGTTAACTACAGGGCACACCTGCCTCTAAACAGACAATAAACTTGGCTTATTGACTTTTTGGATGTGGTCATAAAAATTCCTTGACCAGCAGTGTCAACAGCTAAATTCCTTCTAATCTTAATTGAGTCCCTGGGAACGTCTTCTTAAGATTCTTAGATGTCTATTGGACTATTTGCATAAAAAAATAAATAATTAAGATAGCCAGGCTTGTAAATATACTGGCCCACTCTGATTTGCATAGTAGGTGTGTTCAAAAAGTTTATTTGCTCGCTTGTTCATTCATTCAGAAAATGTTGGCTAGCTCCTCTTTCTGATGGTGGGCGGGACACTGAGGAAGTCACCTTTGTAGGGAGTTGAGAGTGTAATGTGGGAATTAGCCATATGCACAGGGAGTTCCTGATGACAGGAGATCCCCATGCAAATACAATGTTTAAAAAGCACATCGTGCTTTAAATTATTTATCGACACCCCTAAGGGAATCACTTTGGGGGCAAGCGAGAGTTTGGTACAGCAAGGAACACACCACTGTTAGTTTTCTGAATCCAGGGCACATTATCTGAAATTAAGACATACCTATATTTGGTAATTCCACATCACAAGGACCGCGCTCCCAACTCTGACCCAATTGCCTTTTAAAGAGGAAAGCCGTCGCAGTGCCTCTCGTGGTGCTGACATCGATCCAAGTCTCTAAATTCAGAGAGTTTCCCGAGGATTCGAGGGAACACAGCCCCACGTTCTAGCCTGGGCCAGCTCATCGACCGGCCCTGCGGCCTGGGCACGCTCTGTCGTCTCTCACTCCGTTTTCCCATTTATGATACGTGCAGTTGAATCAGCTGGTCGATCCCACTTTTTTTTTCAGTCCTGATTTTCCTACCATTTTATGATTTTAAAAAATGTGAACCATGGAGATTCGAATGTCTTAAGAAAGTTAGCATTTTAGGAGGTCAGAACTGGGATTTAAAATCCTGTTGAAAGGAGGGGGAGGTGGTCATGAAACGAAAGGCATTCAAAAGTACCAGTGAAAAAAGTAAAAAACCCCAAGAAGCCAACACAGAGGGCTCTCTCAGCAATCATGGCGTTGAGTGCTGACCGGGAAGATTCGTTTTAACCACTGCTGCTTTTTGCATGCCTGCACTGACAGGAGGGGACGGCCAGCACAATCAGCTGCTTGAGAGCAGCAGCAGGCCTCCTTCGGACTCTTTGCTTCGTCCCATTTCATTGGAGTCTTGTTTCTTTATTTATATCTTGCACTGTTCTAAAATACTAGAACTGTCTGAAAGCAGGCATCTCTTTCCAGATTCCCCCACAAAACAGAAAAAGAACTGTTTTGGTGTTGTAATGTAAAAGAGATGCTTTTTTAGAAAAGTAAGAATCCCTTATCTGCAGAACCAGTGTCATCTTTTTAAAAAGACATACTGAGTAACAAAAGACTGGGGCGACTGAGGGAAGTGGTCTCAGTGCTTATTACACACCTGAAGCAGGGGCTCTGTGCTGTGTCAGGAGGCGTGCCACACACAGGTCCCGCTGGTTTGCCAGCAAGGCCTCTCCTAGGTGATATCTGGTACTGGGTATCTCTGTCCCACAGATGATTCTCTTCTGGCTGTCTGGGTCATTCTGGTTCTTGGGTACATGATTCCCATGTGGATTACATTATTCTCATCCGAACTGGTATGAAATAAAAGTGGAAGTGAATCAACAGGCTGCTTTGGCTCTGTTCCTGAAGAGGTGGCCAAAGCCGGGTCTGCTGTCAGTCAACTGCAGCCAGAGACCCTGGGAGGCCAACAGTGCCTGCAGCTGAACTGCTCGCCCTGTGATGAGCGCTTATATCTCGGGATGTTTTCGGTGGGACATTGATTGATGAAACTTCCTGCTCAGGACCAGAGAGGAGAAGAGGCAGCACAGAAAGCACAGACTAGGGAGGATGTGAATGAGCAGTAAAGACAGCAGTGATATGTAATCATCCTCCTTGGCATTTTATCGCAATAAGCCATTCTTTACAATATTCACACTCTAAAGGAGACATCTATGTTCTGGGAGAAATATCTTAAAATAAATTCCAACGAGAGTGAAAAAACAAACCAACTTTTTAAAGATCAACCTGAGTAACAAGAAAAGTATGGTACAAAAATGGAAATGCATTGGGAAAAAAATCATACCTGGAATTTATACAGCACCTTATGCATATGAAGTAGTTACCCATGAGATCCCAGAATGCCAAAGACCTTATAAACAATCATAACCTGTAAGTCTTTTAAAATGGCCAGAGAGGGAGGAGGGCAAGGCCAACACTCTCTTTTGCAAAGAAGGGAAACAGGCAGGAATATGTAGACTAATTGCCCAAGGTCAAAAAAGTTAGATGATTTAAAGTGAGAAGGAAAATAATCTGGGATCTAAGCCTGCGTTCTCCTGTCTCAAATGTGCTGTCTCAGACTGCAGCAATCTGGTGGTGTCTGATCCACCAGGACTTGGATCGCTCTGAAAACAGGCCTTTCATTCGCCTGTGGCAACAGACGGCATCACACCGGAGCCTTTCCGCTCCAGGAAGCAAAACGTGTGGCAGAATGTCTTTGGTATTCTTAAAAAACCCAGCTTGACTTTATTAGACGGTTATTTAACCACACGACACGGTACATAATGCCTCGGCGGGGGTGGTGGGGTGAGGTGGGTCATGAAATTTTGCCTAAGGAGGAGGTCAATGCTAGAGAAGAAAGGGACAGAAAATAGCTCAAGTACAGAGGCTAAGAAAACAAATGAGAAGACGAAAAGGAATGGAATAGGGGCAGAAAGTGAGAACAAAAGGCCAGTGATTTGGAGGGAGATGGGAAGAGAAACTGATGGGAAGGAAAGATACAGGAGAGGACAAGAAGATACAGTGTGTGTTAGAGGAAGTGGGGTGGATGGGACTAGTTTTATCTCCTCATTTTCCAAGCACCGGTCTACTTAACTACTCAGAGGTCTGTTTCAAATCCCTGTGAACTTGCCCACAGCAGCCTTTGTTTATTCCATAGTAGGATCTCACTTGATCCTCCAAGTGGGTAGCTATGAGAGAGGTTTAGGAGGAGGGTTTAAAAGGTTTCCAGGTCTTGCAACTTGCTATGATCTTGATAACGAATCTGAATGATCCCTCTCTGTACTGCTTCCTTATGAAGATTGTGGGGCTGAAGCCTAATTTTTAGGGAACCATGTAGATCCTTGACCCAGATAGAAAGTTCACAGACAAATGAGCTCACAGATAAATGGTTCTAGCCTGCTGAATGGAGGATTATAGGCATCCATTGAAAGCCTACAGATACAATCAGAATGAAGTCAGTGGGTAAGCGCTACTTATTTTTCCTATCAACCCCCCACAGTACTTAATGAAATACTTTTTTATTTTTGTACACAGCAAAAAATGAATAAACAGTACTGATGATGACAAAGCAAGTCTATAAGGCTCTATAATTGAGTGCTCTGATCTCCTTCCAGTAAATGGTCTCAGTGATATTTTTCCCCTGTAGGGCAATGGCCCTCAACCGCCATTTGATTTGTTACCTACCCAACCTATCCATCAAATAAAAAGAAAAACAACCTCATGGCATTAATAGGCACACATGTCAACTAAGGAAAAATTAAACTCTAGTACAGTGAAAGGGATTTTTAAAAAAAAATAAACACCTCATACTTCCCAAAAGGAGAAGCTTGGTGCTGTCATACTGCCTAGTAAAAACATCCGTGCTGCAAGGAAGCTCTAGGGTCAGCTGTCCACACTCCAAGACGTAGGGTGTTAGGGGTGTTGGTATTGCTGAGGTTTAGAAACATGACAAGGTGGCAGCCAACCAGCCCTCTGGGGCTGGCTCTGAATCCCTGCAGCTCCGAGGGGCAGACCAGGCGAGTAGGGAAGGGCTGGTCAGCACCAGAGAGTCAAACTCCACCAAGTCCCAATCCAGAGTGAAGGGTTTTCACAGATGGAATTTACTCAGAATCACCCTGGAAATCAACCGGACTGCAGGCTCCGTGGGATGGGAACTGTGTTTTGTTCTCTGTTTCCCGGTCTTCAGCACGGAGCCTGGCATTTAGTGGGCACTACTGCTGAATGACTAAACACTGAATGCCAGGAGAGAATGGAAAAGGTGGGTGCTCCAGAGCTCCCCCACTCTCACCTCCCTTCACAGAGACTTCTTTCCCTTCTCTCCAATCACCATATAAGGTATCAGACCCACTCTGGTGCAGGGCACAGGAGCAGAAGGGGAAACGACAAATGAACTGGGGCTCAGACAGGCAGAATGCTCCTCGTCCTGGAACGCAGCACTACAGTGGCACTTTATTCAGACACAGGGACTCTGAGACATGTTCACGGATAACTCGGGTGGACGTTTCTTCTGTGATAAAAGTAACATTTTAAAATCAAGTAAGATATTTTACGGTATGATCTCGTGAACTGATAGCTACTGTTTATAAAATCACGACACATTGGCAATGGTTTACAGAGGCAGAATGGAATCATGAACTCCGAGGCCAGAGGGTGGGCCTTCGAGCCTAGTGCCCCCACGTGCCTGCCACGTGGTTTAACTGCTCTGTGCCTCAGTCTCCCCACAGTCATTAGGAGGGTAACGCCTTTTGTGGTAATTGTGAAAAAATCAGTAATACATGTGAAAAAGAAGAAAGTTATGAAAAGCATTTACCTAATGCCTGAAATAAAATTTTTAAAAAGTAAGCTATTATTTTTAATGAGGGTTTAAGAGTTTACACGTAATAATTATTTTTAAAGAATTGAATGCTTATTTGTAAGGGATATTTACAAAATATCAGTCTATACATATATCGCTCATGCAACCATTCTTCTTTCCTTTTTTTTGGTTAATCCTCACCCGAGGATATATTTATTGATTTGAAAGAGAGAGACACTGATCAGATGCCTCCAGTACATGTCCTGACCGTGGACTGAACCTGAAACCTAGGTATGTGCTCTGACTGGGGACTGAACCATGATGTTTCGCTATATGGGATGACATTCCCACCAACTGGGCCACCCAGCCGGGGGGCATTCTTATTTCTCTAGTCCCTCTGTTTCCTGGTGGTTCTGAACTTGCTGTGAGATCTCAGCTTATTTCACACTGCACAGTGTGCAGAGCTACACAAATGCAGTTGGCTCTCCTATCTGTGGGTTTCACACCCATAAATTCAACCAACGGTAGATGGAAAATAACATTGAAAAAAATATTACTTTCGATCCACAGTGGGGAATTCACAGATGCAGAGGGCTGACTGTATGCACGGATATACACCGTTTTGCAATGAGCTGTTCTTTGGCACTTGAGCATCCACAGGTTTTGGTGCCCATAGCAGGGGGGTTCCTGGACCCAATTCCTCCATGGATACCAAGGGGCGACTGTACCCAGAAGCTTAAAGCTCTGCAATTACTCCTTTTCTGCTGAGAAAGATAATACACATTATCTGTTATACACATGTATCAATAAATCTTTGATATTATTAACCGCCGAATAGAATAAGCTTTTACTTTATTTTCAAATTGTGTTAAGTACAACTTCTATTTCAACGAAGACGGTGAATAATTTCCCAAACTCATAATTATGTTAAACCTCACAAAGGTTTTTGTTAAACCTTTAACAAAATTATGTTAAACCTGTTAGTGTTTTTAACAGATCTTCAGAAACTCCTAACTCTGATGATGGCCTTGGCCACTGCTTAAAGAACTCCCGGGTGGATGCGAGCACCCGTGGAAATACAGGACACCCCTCCTTTCTGCGGTGCTTCTTTGTATGACAAATCTGCAGATGAGACTGGTATGACAGTGAGGCTGAAATATTAACTACTCACTTCTAAGTCAGTCCGATATTTTGTGGAAAAGGGTTCTGTTGCAACACACACATACACCATTCTAAATCTTTACATCCGAAAATGCACTGGACTTCTAATGGAGACTCTGCCCTAAAAAGTAATCAAATGAAATTCATGATAATGGCACTTAACTCGCTGGCCTGTTTACCACCATTTGGAGAAGGTGATCTGAGTGTTAATATTCATTCACTCAACCATTTACATAAACTAGGACTCAAATAAACCCCATCACTGGAATTATTTTACCTGCTAATAATGTTCTTGATATCCTATTTCATGTAATTGGTATACAAAAATGAAAATGCTAAACAAATTAAACAGTGATTACCACTTCTCTCTTGAAAGCTATCTTTGGTTGCACTAATATAATTTAGTTAGGTGGTAATAAAGAAGAAGACTGGATGAGGTAAGAAATTAGCACACTTAAAATGTAAAAAGAACGATGGTGGAGAGAGACGGTAGCTGTTTGAGGTAAAAGTCTATATACTTGGAACCATTTGCCATTTGTTACTCTTAATGTAAAAATTTGTAAGAAAGCACTAAAATCAATTCAATTCCGTCTTAACGAGACAGCTCTCTAGCAGGAGACTGTTCACTGTGCCTGTCCTAATTACAGCATGGACATGTCCTCAATGTCAAATCTGACAATACGCTTAATGAAATTAATGTTAGTCTATAACGCAGGATCATATTTGAGTTAGCAGCTCTGTAACAAAATCTGCATATTAATATTGTAATGAACTCAGGACTGGAAAAGTGCTGATGCGTGCTTCCCGCCCCCGCCCCCGCCCCAGAAGAAGCTGAGGCTCAGGGAGAGAGCCCAGAGCCCCTAGCTGAGAAGGGTCGGGCGGTCTCTGCTTCCAGGCACACGTGTGCCCAGCCCTTTCTGCGCTGCCTCCCCAGAGAGAACTGCAGCCCTGTGCAACCTTGGGGAATAAAACGGAAGTCAGGTGACAGCCCATCTACATTACTGATGGCCAACGGTATTTGCTCCGGCTCCACAACAGAGTACCTCAGGTACCCCTATAGAGGTCATTAAGTATTATTCTTGCTTTTTAATTGCCACTTATGCTGAAATTATTACTTCTTCAAGATTTATATGAAGGCAATTTGAAGACTTAGTTTGAGGTGGATGTCAACACAGCTGCTAATAGACCTTCATCACACATGTTTGAAAAGTGATTTGAAGGGTAAGGAATAAAAAAAAAAGACGACAAATTGGAACTTAAAAAGAGCCCCACAACTAAAATAACTGCTAAGAAGATGGCACTAACCAATTCCATGTTTAACCTCTAAAATACTTTATATGTCCCCAAGAAGACAGTGTGAAACAATGAACTGATGCACGCCTGCAAATGTTTACTCCCGCCTGGCTGGCACTGGAAATGCTGAGAGGGGTAAGAACAGTCCCGAGTTGAACCGGGACATCGCCGTAGCTCCACGGTGGGCTGGCACTTGCTGCCCCGATTTCCTGAAGGCTGCACACGGGCAGGGCTGCGTGCCATGCTCCTGCAGCGGCCTGCCACGGCCCGAGGTCACCAAACCTTCTCCCGCCCCAAACGGAGGAGGCAGAACTCTTCCAGGGCAGCGCCCACAGTTGCTCATGGGGAACCTTTTCTTTCCAGGGAAAGCTTATGATTTAGTCTCAGATGAAGAGCATAAAAGGCAGCCCTGCTAGGGGCGTAGAATGAAAGAGGGGGCAGGACCACCCTCCCTCTGCCGGCCCACCCTGCTGCAGAGGAGGGTGGACTGTCCCGGGCTCTGAGGGGTGAAGAGCTGGGCCTGGGTTATAACAGAGGGGCTCCAGCTGTGACAGCCTCCAAGTCCACCAATAACGGTAATGACAAGTGGCACTCGGGGGCCTCAGTCTAGGGCACCATACTTGACACCCGACATCACAGGCTCATTTCATCTACACAATGACCTTGTAACACTTCATTAAAAACACTATTACAGGCATATTCCCATATAATGAAGATATAATTTTGGCAAGCGTTCAACTTTCCCTCAGTTAAACCCATTTTCCAGGTAGCAGCAACCAAAGAAAACGCCTGTTTTTAAAATGGAGAAAAGAATACGTACCTCACAAGGCTGATGTGAGGACTTAATGAGGGTAGGAGGTGTCTAATATAGGACCACGGGCACAGTAAGGAAATAATAAAGTTTTTAAAAGGCCTATCAAAATTATGTTCCATCTAGTTACAGAATTCTAAGGACTGGGTTTATGGTTACTAAAAACTTCTACATTAGATTCCTGCAGATTCATGGCTTGCTTTAAAAGCAGACACAAGCAAAAAAAAAAAAAATAAAAAAAAATAAAAAACAACCCAGCCAGCACTGGGTTGTTTACATATATACATTGTATAATTGCATTTATATGAAATGGTAGAGAAGGTACCACGACAACTAATCTACAGTGACTCCCTCGAGGCTGGGGCGTGCGGTGGGGGACGGACAGAGGAGAACTTGTAAAGACAGGAGTGCTCTTCGCCTCGATCGGGGTGGGGTGATGGTTACACGGGCATATGCATTTGTCAAAACTCACCAAACTGCACACTTAACACAGATACATTCTATTGCGTAAAGATGATTTTAAAAAATAGTTCTAAGGGGGGAAAAAAGCAAGCACAAAATTTCCCAACTGTGTACGACCAAATCTTTTCTGTTGCATGTCCTTTCTGGGACTGACCTGCCACACTGCAGTTGTGGATTGAACTGTGTCCCCAAATATTCATACGTAAAAGTCCTAACCTCCAGCACCTCCGAATGTGACCTTATTTGGAAACAGGGTCCTTGCAGATGTGATTAACTAAGATGAGGTCACACTGGAGTAGGGTGGGACCTAATCCAATAACTGGTGTCCTTATAAGAAGGGGAAACTTGGACTCAGGCAAGCACACAGGGAGAAGGCCATGTGAGTGTGAAGGCAGGGAGCAGGGTGATGTGACTATAAACCAAGCAACGCCAAAGACGGCCAGAGAATCCCCAGAAACTAGAAGAGAGGCCCGAAACAGAACTGAGTTCACAGCCCTCAGAAGGAACCAGCCCTGGAGACAGTGTGACTTCTGGCCTTCGGAGCAGTGAGACAACACATTTCTGCTGTTCAAGCTGTTTAAGCCACTTAGTCTGTGGTATGTTGTTATGGCAGCCCTAGGAAACGAATACAATAGGGCACAGTTTTTCTCCAGTTACATTAAGACTGGACACCATAGCCAACTGCAATTTTCTCAAGTGTAATCAAATCTCGATGGCATCGATCCCTGAGACAAGAATCTTATCTACCAGCCTGTGCTGAACAGCAAATTTGCATGGAGCTCATGAATAATAAAGGTTAGTATTTTCTGAGCATTTACTACATACCAGGCATCGTGCCAAGTGCTTTATGTGAATCAATTCATTGAATGTTTGCACTGACCATAAAATAATAATTAACCTCATTTTCAGGTGGAGAAACTGAGGTTTACAGAGGTTAAGTAATTTGGTCCAGGCACAAAGCCGGTAGGTGGCTGAGACCTACAGCAGGTTTCCAGCACCTCCCGTGGTGTCTGTCCACTGCTCCATGGATCAGAAAATCCAGAAAATCGTGCTGGTGGCTGACGGCCGTGTGGGTGCCGTCGGCAGTTCCTGAATTGTTATAGGTAAAATAATTAGAGCTAAATTATTTTAAATAGCACAAATAGACTTTTACAGAGATATATGTTTTTAAGTTACTAAAAAATTACATTTTTTTTCCAGTGATGTGGCAGATCTGTACTTCCCAAAATGTTATGAGGGACAGTACTGTTAGATATTACCAGGTGGAGAAGGTGGTGAGTTAATGATCAAAAAAAACTTGGAAAACACTGAGTTAAATGGCTTTTTCATCTAGGGCTTCCAAAATGATGGCACTGTTCCCAGACTTGCCGGCCCCGGGAGCCCTCTGTGTAGCCCGACACCCACTATTGCCAGACCAGCACTTCCCTGTACTTGCTCTGAGGAAAGTTAACTAACTGTGCACAATGATTTCCTTTTTATTTGAACTTGACAAGGGGTTTGCCTGTTATAAGACTCAATTTCTACATCTATAATATGCGGGTAAGAATCAATGTTTTAATGTCTCAAGGGGCTGTGGTAAGAAAATCTGGACATTATTTGGTGTTCAGGGCAGGATCTGAGGGCTGCAGGAGTGGCCCTGGTCACAAGGGTGGGGGCAGGGAGGGGCCAACTCAGGAGCTTCTTGACTGTTATCTGCGTGGCTTCTAATGCCAATGTGAATGCCGGGTGGCCCTGCTTCCCTCTCCTGGAGGTGAGGCGCTTACCCCAACAACTGGATCAGGATGCCGAACCTCATCGGTGTAACCTGCCCGTGTTGTAGCAGGGGGTCCTGCTTGTCTCTGGGGAAGGCACTGGGGGCTGCATGTGCCTCTTACTCTCAGACCACACTTGCCTGCCCGGGGTGCCAAGGGGAAACTGCCACAGGCTTCTCCCACCAATTTCAGGCTTTGGTGAGAGAAAGAATAAAAGACACCAAAAGATTCCCCTAGAGTATACATAATGAGAATATTCTAGGTCCCATTGTATTTCCAAAACATTCTGTCTCTGCAGACAGATTTAGCTCATTCAACTGTGTGTATGATTTTTATTTTTTCCCTTGGCCACAATTTCTATTATTTATGTGAGCCCCCAAATTCACTCATGGTCAGGAATCAATATCCCCATGACATGCTTCTATCTTCTTTCTATCTTGTCTTACTCCTTCCAAACCTTGAGCAACCGCCACACACCCAAACGGTTAAGAAAGCTCTGCCTTTCAAGAAGCATATGGGAGGCATGCAATATGCTTGAAGATGCATGTTAAACGTCTGCATTTCTAAGAAAATGTAGCAGTGGTTATCTCCAGGGAGGAAAGTGGGGGACTGAGTCAGGACTAGGAGGCAAGGTTATTTTTCACGGTATACTTTAAATTTTTAAGATGTACCTGTGTTAAATTAGAAAACTTTTTTTAATTTAAAAATACCCAAAGGCACGCCACATATGCCCTTCCAGAGTTATTTGTTACAGCCACAACTTCCATTCCTCCTCGAACAAAAGGCCTTGATCTCACTGTCTGAAAGTACTGGGTGAACTCTACCCAAAAGGTCCTCTGGAAAGGAAGAAAATATCAAGGGTTCATTCCCCCAAAACATCTCTCTCCTAGGAAATCCAGCCACCAGTCTCCAGAGCCTTCGTCTGAGTAGTCCGGGGAAAAAACAGAATTATCCCAACACCGACTTTTACAATCTTGGCTTAGTTTCCCAATGCAACTTTCTTTCCACTAGTAATGACTTTCCAGAAGGCCTTAGGGGTTAAGGAAGACACTGGTAGACCTACAGACACCTCCCTCAGGAGGCAGGGCTGCTAATATCCTCACAGAGCAAATGCAGTGAGGAGATTGCATCACCTGCTTGGGGCCACATGGTCAACTGTAAGGGCGCACACACTCTGGTCTGCTTTTCAGTGCACTGCGTTGTGGGCTGACCTCCGCGATCAGACTACCCCGTGAAAGCCAGTGTTCCTGACGCCCCACCGTCTCCAGGGAGGCCCAAGCGGTCGCTCCACCTCATTCCCTCCTTTGCATCCTAGAGTCAGATTGCACCAACTTGGTATTTCCCAAGGATTTCCCAAAACTCTTCTGCAGGCTATTTCCTCTGCCTGGAAGGTTCTTCGTGGCTCTGACATTCCTTCCCCGAAGGCCCCATCTAAGCAGCCCTGCTCGCCCACAACCTTACCTGTCACATCCCTTTGTTTTCTTTTTTGGAGGACGTTTACTACTATATCATATTTTCTTGCTGCTACCTATTTCCCCTTTTAGTCTGGCTCACACCCGGCAGGATGCCAGTCAGTCTGGTGGATCACTGCCATTTCCAGAGCCCCCGCAGCTCCTGTGCTAGGTGTATTATTTGAATATCTCTAATCCCACCTCCCCAGGGCAGGGGCCCTCAGTTCACAGTCCTGGGGGCAGAAGGACAGCCATTAATAGCATTTTCTTCTGGGTGGAAAACAAAAATCCAAGGATGCACAAAACTGTGAGTGAGTTGAACGGGAGAGACCCGCAAGGGAGCAGCCCTTCCTAGACGTTTCCAGCACCCGGGGGAGGGGCACGCCCTCTCGCATGCATAATGAGCCTCCCGGGCTGCCCATCACAACCTTCAGGACACCTGGGGGCTCCCGCCGGCTCTAGGAGGCTGTGGTGGATGCTGTTCCCAACCAGCAAGACGCAGGGCTTTTTTAGGGCGTGCGTAGATGGCTATTCTCCTGTTTCTAAATACTTATAATAAGTATGTTTTACTAAGCGTTACAAAACATAACCAGCCCATCAAATCTGATGAGCCTAAAATAGTCAGTAGGAAAGTACCACGTAAACACCAATACTGGTAAACGACAAGGGGCAAAGGTCAGGCAGTGGTGCACAGTGACATCGGAGAAGCGATTCCTGCTTCACTGTGCCTCCTCCAAGGCCTCCGGAGGGATGCTGGGAACCCAGGAGGGCTGGGTAAAGACTGGTAATGAGAACGCTATGCAGACAGACAAAGAAGCTTAAGGCAGAGGAGGGCCCTTCCCTGAAGAACTGGTATTTTGGTCTAATTCACCCTGTGCATTTCCCAGCAACTTTCGAAAGTCAGAATTTACAGTTAACCAGTTTCCCTAAGCTTTAAAGCAACATACTTTCTGTACAAAGTAGCGATGAGTAAACAGCATAGCCCTAAACTCCAGTGCTTTAACCCCTTAATCGCCACCCCACCTTTCTCTTTCTTTCTTAAGGTGTCCCTGCCATGAACATTGTTGTCAGTACCTTCGAGAGGCCACAGCTTCCCCTCCTCCGCCCTCTGGGAACAGAAAGGTGCACTGCAATCCACAGGAGAGGCCAGGAATCATCCTCAACTGGAGGCCACAGTCAAGGGCAGGTCGCTCTGCCCTCTCCTCCATCCCCCAAAGAGGTAAGAAAAAGGAAAGAAGCTTCTGGTGTAATGTTCCCTACTGAAAGCTTAGAAAGGCAGGGAAGGAATACTTACAGAGACAAGAGCAAAGCTGGAATTTAGAGGTCGCTGCTTTAAAGCCGCGATTTTCAACCGGTGTGTTGCAAGAATTTTTAAAACACACGATACCTGACTATTTTCAGGGGCACTGACTTCTTTTCCCTTAGGTCGTCAAACAAGAAACGACAACAGCCAACACAATAGCCTCCGGGTGTGAATGAATCAAAATTATACCTATTTTTTCTCAGGTGGGCAAACAGGTATTTTTTCGTGTGCCACAGAATTTTAGTAATTAGTTTGTGTGTGCCATGAGCTGAAAAATGTTGAAAATCGCTACTTTAAAGTCCTAACTCCAGGTCTGTGACTGAATTTTCCTTTGTGTAGGAAGGTACTCAAACCAAAACAAAGCCATTATTAAGGCTTTATCAAGATCTTCATTTTTGCTTACACGGAAGAGGGTTGCTGCAGACTCATGCAGGGAAGGGAGCGATGAACAGGCAGAGCACAGAGGAGTTCCAGGTAGTGAAACTGCTCTGTACCACACTCCTGACGGTGGGTACGTGCGTGCTACTGTACACTCGTCAAAACCCACTGGACGCACAGCACTGGGAGGGAACCCTGACGTGAACTAGGGAGTTTGGGTGCTAGGTTCATCCACTCTAACGCTGTACCACCCACCCCTCTGCTGTGGGGATGCTGACAGGAAGGGAGGAAGTACATTTGTGGGTCGGGTGTATATAGGCATTCTCTGAATTTTCTGTTCAATTTTGCTGTGAACTTAAAACTGCTCTAAAGAATAAAGTTCATTAGTTAAGAAAAAAATGACACGTTGTAAATCACAGTAATTTTTTCCCCAGGAAAAAACAGTTAAACAGAAGGCTGTCTTTTTCCCTTATGAACATCCACTTTACTCAAGGCTGACTCAGAACAAAGTCTAGAAACTGTCTCTCTGGGCATACAGGCGTGACACTTCAAATCAGTTAAATGATACTAACAAGAGCCTGTTGGAATTCCAAGAAACTCAAGACCCAGCATGTTCACTGCACAGAATGCAACTCATCCGTTCTTCCTCTGGTCTGAGAAACATTTCCAGACATTGTTCCTATTTTATCTAGCCTTTCTTTCAATTAAATGGGCCTCTGCCTTGAACTTGATCCTCTGCTTTGTCACTGACTCAGTTCAAATACAATGGATGTTCAGGTTCCCCTACTAAATGGGGAGGGGGTGGGGCAGAGAAGGAGTTCCTGGCACAGAGCCACCACTGGGGGTTGGGGGGAGAGGGAGGGGAAGCGGGGAAGGGGGGGGCGCCCAGGAGCCCAGGGTGTGTGGTCAGTGTTGTTAAAGCAGCTGAGCCTTCCAGTGGAGGTGAGGCCTCCGTGTGTGTCTGGCTTCTGTACAGGGTTGAAAGACCACCATCCTTTAAATGGGAGGCGAGATCCCTTAGGACCAGGAATCTGGACTCCCCAGGGAGCAGTGGATGGGGGGGTGGGGCTGTGAGGAGAATCCCGGGAGCTGAGGCTGCAGAGCTGTCTGAGTCTGGCCTGGGCCAGTCTTTCCTTCAGTGGTTTTAGAAAAGGAAATAAAATATTAATAAAACGACCCAAGCCAGTCACCCTACCTGTCCTGCAGATCTTGCCACACCACTGTCTCCTCTACTGACTCCCTCTCATCAGCTCGTAAACATGTCCAGGTCTCTCCCATCTTAAAAACACGCAAAATCTACAGAAACCCAACAAACTCATCTGCAACCCCCACCTACCCCCAACCGGCTCCTCCCTCTCGCTCTCCCTCCCTCCGTCTATTCCTCCCTCAGGCAGTCAAACCTGGGAGAGAAGCCCCTCCCTTTCTTTCCCCTGGCTGCTACCTTTCCTCACCTCTCATTGCTCCCTCAGCTCACTCCAGTATGACTTTTGCCCCCTGCCCATCACCTCACAAAGCTGCCTTGCAGAAGCCACGTATGCAAGGCTTCCTGGTAAAGCCAGAGGACACACACCCAGGCCGCATCTCACCGGAAGGCTCGGCTGCAGTAACCACACCGATCACTCCCTGGGCTCAGCTATGCCCCGGGAGCGCCCTCCCCCCCCTCCGGCCCACCCGCCTCCCTCGTGGCTCTGTGCCAGCAACTCCTTCTCTGCCCTGCCTCTGAACATTCACATTTCACGGGGGTCTTCTTGTATTTTCCCACTACGATTTCTTTCTAAGTAATATAATCCACTCCAAGTAGCTGCAGTTATCATCTACAAACTGGTGAACTTCCAAATTCAACATCTCCAAAGCAGAGCTCACCATACCCCTCCCAGCCCTGGCCCCCCTGCAGTGGCCATTTCAATAGGCGGCACCTCCATTCGCCCCGCCCACCCGCGCCAGAACACTTCCACCCCCCAACACCCCTGTCCGTGTCCTGCGGCCTCTACCTTCTGCGACCTCGCTACTGCCACCTTAGTCCTCAGACAGCATAGTCTCCACCCTCGCTCTAGTTCCTTTGCAACCATGGACCACACCTCCACTGAGGAGAACCTGTGTTTTAAAAAAAAGCAGGTGCATCCTGTCCTCCTCTGCTGAAAGCCTTCCGTGACTGCCCGCACCACAACAGGGGGTTTGAAACTGTAACGTGCGCTAGACATCGCAGGGTCCTTGCCGAGCCCTCCCTAACCCTCTCTATGCACAAAGCCCACACACCTCCTTCCTGTTCTGGAATGTTCTGGAATGCCTGTGCTCTTTTCTGTCTCTGGGCTTTTGCTCGTGCACTGCCCTCTACCATGTTTCTCAGATCAAAACCCTTCTTCCTTTCTCTGTTCTCTCCACACCCCACTCAAGTGAACACAGAGAGTAAAGCCCAAGGGAAGGCAACATAAGAACCAAGAGAAATATACTGGTTGAAAAAAATGACCAAGAAGGAACAAGAGGCTGTTACATTTATATCCTTTCTTGAACTATACTTTGCCCTCTCAGAGCGTGTTTTCTAAGTCTGAATGAAAATGAACCCACGAGACTGTGCTGGAAGCAGAACAGACGTGAGCTCCCAAACAGCATGAACGACCGTGAGCGAACGGACTTCACTGTCCATAGCTGTGGACAATCGAAAAGGCGGCTCGAGTCCACGATCAAATCTTGTAAAAGTAACTGATATTTCCTAAAACAGTACATGATGTGTCCTAGTGTCAGTAAAATTAACCGAGGAGAGTGAGAAGAGGCCAAATAACAGCCACAAAAACCCAAGGCAGACAGCTGGACAGGCAGAAAAACAGTCAAAGGAACTCTTTTCCCTAAACCGAAACTGTCCCACTGACCCCCTGTAGTTGGAGTTCCCACCCTAAGAAATTCTCAGTCTTGCACTGTTAATTCTATATTTGAGCAAATACTAAATACTGGATGCTTCTGTGAAAGCGAATGTGTACCTTCATAAAACGGATTCTCTGAGTTGTTAATGGGGTTGCAGGTGACCGAGGAAAAAGGGGAGGAGAAATGAGGGGGGAAGGGGAAGGGAGAGAAAATCTGTCGGCTTGAGGCAGAGCGGGGGAGAAGACTGGTCCAGACCAAAAGCACAGAAGAGGCTGCAGTACAGGTTTGGTGACTTCAGGCAAGTGGATCTTAGACCTGCCCCTCCCCTTCCCAGAGGGCACAGCCTGCCCACCAGACCCACACCTGTGCGAGCACGGCACGGTGGGGACCATCGCTGCGTCTAACGTGGCTGGTGAGGAGTTTGGGTGCACGTGCTTCCCACTGTGTGCCGACAAATCAACAGGAGAGGAAAAATGAAATTTGGAACACATGCTGAAGGAAACATGACTTAACCTTCAGGGCACAGCACAGTGCTGGGCACACAGTAGGTGTGTAACACATATTTAAGGAAAGGTGATTTTCCCCACTTAAGTGGTATTGGGGGAGCTTTTTGTTTCTAACCTTGACATCTAAAGAATTAGTTTTAATTTTTTCAAGTGAGGTAAAATACTTAAGGGCCTTTCTGCTCAGGGCTAGGAGGGCAAAGATTATAAATTTACCTTAAAATGTTATCATAAAATATTTGTATGTTTCCACAAATACGTTTGAACACCTTAAGTGTGCCAATCACTGTGCCAGGCATCGGCAACAGGCAGTGAGCCAGAGGGGCAGTGTCCCAAGAATGGACTTTTGACAGATTCATTACTCTATACATATTAAGTTGAATATTGTAAAAAGATAGAGTGCGTGTGTGTGTGAGTTCCAACATAAAACGTAAGTTCCGACTAGACATGGCAACAGACACTGTTAGTATAGCAAGGTAAGTGTAACTTTAAACAACCTGACCCGATATCATATCGAGGACAAACAAGGGCTCTAAAAACACAATTTCCCTCAATGTAAATACTGCTGTCTAATCTACAAATATTTGATTTGCCAAAAACTGATTTGCAGACACTCTTGCCAAAGGTTTTTAGGGAGAAGGGATTGTCAAGGTCACCGGACCAGGTATTCCTGTAACAGCCGCCTCGCGGAACAGGGCTCCCTGAGAGGCTTCCCATAAATCGGTTTAGGTGCCTGCGCCTGATGAAGCCCCGGGAGGTTAGGGTACAGCTCGGCCCTGGGTCGCAGGCAGGAGGCTGGCTGACTGATCCCTCCTTCTCAAATGCTAATCCCACAGTTCTTCAGCATCACAAACGTGGACTAGCGATTCACAAAGAAGTGCCTCCCCATGCTAATGTTTCCTTTTGATCCCATCAATAGCTTACCTGCATTCTTTCCCAACAGGGGTTGGGGAGAAAGGCACAGATTTTCTGACCCCAAAAAGACCTCGTCCCCGCAGCCACGCAGGCAGCACTTCCTGGCAGGGAGAACCCTGCCAGGCTGAGAACCAACGGAGTCAAGTCTGAAGTGATCTCATCCTAACGCCGACACAAAACCTGGCAAGTGAGGGGACAGGGCTATGTCGACCAGGAAAGACTCGCTGAGCCTGTGGACGACGGTCAGTTCCCGACTTCGGACCAGGTTCTGCCGCTCAGTCCCTCTGGGCCTCCACTACCTCACCCCACCTACCAAGGAGAGGCGGTCAGGTGTGTCGCCCACTCGGAGTTCCTACAGGAACTGTGCTAACCTCCATTCTATACGGTTTACCCACCCTTCCCTTAATATTTTAATCAGGGAAAC